>RQWE01000419.1:0-15721 GCA_004028395.1 Leptographium galeiforme
TTAAATAGGGCAATTAAATAGATTAATAAAATCACTAACTAAGCAAAAAGTCTAAGCAGCCCTGCTCTGACCTGCGTCTACCTGCACCTTAAATACATAGAAAGAGGCCTCCAGCCCACCCAATTCCTACACTTCCAAGGTCCCTGTAATGCAGGGGATTGACGCGTCCAGCTTCGGAAGGGAGCCTCCCTTGCGCTAGGATGCAATTACCGGAAGTCAGGAGGTCAGGGAGCGCGTACGGCTTCATCCCTTTCGGGATTTCAAGGCGGTCGTGTATGGCGGTATTTCGGGTAGGTCACGTGTATCACGTGTGTGCAGGTTCCACTTGACAACCACGGCGCTAGTCTAGTCAAATGTACAATCGCCTCTCACAGCCGACGGCTCAAGCTCTCTAGTAGGAGTTTCTCCTCCGGCCGAATGTATATCGATGAAGAGACCAGAATATTCTCCCTCGTAATGACAATTCTGGGGGGGTCTGGAAAGTCGGATATGGCCACCGCCACGTCATCTTCATTTTCCAGATACGAAGGGCCAGACGGGCATCCGACATCTGGCTTCTCTCTGCTGAAAGATACACCGCCGCTGCTGGAAGAAGGGCAATTGAGACGCTGTTGTTGTGGCTGTTGTTTTTGCTGCCGGTTTTCTTGTTTACTTCTCGTCCAGAACTGCCCGATGACCTCGGGCGACCACCAGTAGAGAGGAAAGCGTCTTTGCACGTTGTTGAGCAGCAGCGCTACACACTGCATCAGCACGGCTCCCAGCAGGACAGACGGCACCAGCCGCCAGCCGAGAGCGGCGACGCGGTCGTCCACCACCGCGATCATGGCCGTCGCGCCGGCCGGCGGATGCACCGTGTCCGTCAACACCATCGCAACCGTTGTCAGAGCACAGGAGATGGCGCCGCCGAGCCACCGCCGAGACGACAGAAAAGGACGCGCAAACACCTGTGCGATGCCGACGCCCACGACGCTCGACAGCAGCTGGCCCCCGACGGCGCTGCGCGGCTGCGCCAGAGGCGACTGGATCGCGCAGAACTCGAGCACCGCCGAGGCCCCAAAGCTGGCAATCATGACGTGCACGTCGTCGTCGGGGGCGCAGAATGTCCACACGTGGGCGCTGACCAGCTCGACGACGGCGACGCCGAGAAAGACGCCGACGAGAGACCAAAAGACCACCACGAGGGTACCGGCCGGAGTCGGTGTCTTGGTGCGGTAGCCGAAAAAATGGGCCAGGGGGTACGGCAGACGACAGAGTGGCGACGGCGGCACCAGCGGGTTCAGCAGCTGGTCGATGCTAAAGGTCCAGCCCGGGGCCGACAGCAGCAGCGCCCGGAGCTGCGTCATGCCGCTTTTTTTTTTGGTGTTTATCTCGCTGCTGATTGCTGTCGAGGTCGTTCAGCTCGGCGATCCCATGTCGTAGATCCGGGTCCAAATGATGATGGACACTCGGGGCTCACGGCGCGTCGCTGGCAAACACTTTGTAATTGATGGAAACAAACCGTATGAGAGGATGCATACGGTACATTGTTCAATGAGAAATCTCAAAAATATGATGGCGTGCCACATTTGAAGCATGGCTGGCCAAGCCGGGAATCGGGAGGGCTGTTTTTACATCTCCGCGGAAGCCAGCGTGGAGAAAAATATGCCCAACAAGCCATGATTAGTTCACTTTCGGGTACCCACACAAAGGGAAGGCCATTTTAATGCCAATTATGTCGCACAATCACAACGGCGATTTTGTGTCACTGTCGGCATCAGCTCGGGCGCCGCTTCAGAGGCGTGCCCATCGATGGGCCTGTACGGGTCTGCCAAGGCGGTGGGCAATAGTACGACGTGTCATTTTCTTTTTTTCTCCTTACTAATAGCTGGCTATGGAGACGGGCAGCAAAATGGATGTCTGTCTCGGCGAGATGCGAGACAAGGTCGACTATGTTCTGGCTGTATTTCGAGCCAACTGTCACGGCGAGCTGGTAGACGAATACGGACATTCAACATTTTACTACGCCCGATACGTACCAGTCCGGCTAACCTACCGTCCACATAACATGTGCCTGTGAACTCTTTAAGTGTTCTAACTCTCCGGCGTATACCCCAATACGCAGTCGTTCCCCTGACTACTTCTCATTGCTTTGCAGATAGAACGTCACCAAAACACGCTAACCGTAATAGGCTAGTGTCACATTTCTAGGCTGGTTTCTGATCTTGTCATCTCCGTTTTTGAACTTTGACTAATAGTTGCCACGCATTTAAGAGCGGAAACAACGGCATTGCGATTCCTTTTACTAGCTAGCTTATTATACCTCCAACACGGTATCAAGTTTGTGTGATATTTTTCGTCTTACACGTCCGATGAGGCAGCCCCTGATAATTAGAACCGAGTTGCAGTCATGTATATTGGGGTTAATTCCAGTAACGCCTGTATTTCTGTCTAGCATTGGGCGAAGAATCTTGCAGCTACTTTCTACTAGGATGACCGGAGTGTTCATGGCCGTAGTTAAGCAGCGCCACATATACTCAGATGTGTATTCAATTTCTAATGAGTCTAAAACAAGACGACTCAGGGGGCGGGATTTACAACACAGCACCATAGTCATATTTCAAAATACAGCCTAGATAGGCGGATTCGGGGGATCCAAGACGGCGTCGTAGCCGGCTGAGCAGCCAAAGTCCTCACCGTTCTTGTAGTCGTTCTGTGGAATCAGCGCGAAGCCTGTCTGGGTCACACAGCCGTAGCACGTGTTGCAGTCCTTCTGCTGTATCTCCGCCCACGCCATCCAATGCCGTCCCCAAACTTGGCCGATGCCGTCGCTGCCACCCGGCACATTGCAGGCTATTGTGCTGCCGTAGGTGTAGTCAATGGTCAGCGAGATCCCAAGGCTGCCGCCGATAATTTCCAAGAAGGGACCGAGCGCAATCCTGTTGGCACCTATTAGTTCTGTTTCGTCGGCGTTGACGTAATCAGCTCTCCACATACCCCAGATCTGTTGATGTCCCTTTTGTAATGGAAAACTCAAACGACACATAACCGCCTGACTGGTCCTTGCCGGACTTGAGTGTGTTTGATATAGGTACCCACGGGTCCCACATGGCCTGTGTCTTTAAAACCTTTCTCTGCGTGGGCTTGGGGAAGCACTGGTCACGACCCTCCACTCGGTTGGGCTTCTCGATGGTCAAAAAGGCCCGCTCATCCACAAGATAGACAGTTGACCCAACTGTATCAGGATGTTTGACCGTGTAGTTGGCCAAGTCGTCCGAGTACATGATTTTGTCCACTGGCCATGACCTGAGGATGTTGGCATGGATATCCTCGGCATTCAAGGTATGGGTAAAATTGAAATCACCCGGGCCGCCGGCCAAAGCCAGGCTAGCAAGATAGAAGAGCAAGAAAATGCGAAGCATCTTGTCTTTTGGGGGGGAAGGAGAATGGTCGAAAAATGGGCAGCTGTGGTTGAACTTCTACTGGATAAGCATTGACGTCTAAGAAGTCATTATATACACTGCATATCACAGAAGAGCGAGAACACAGACGGGGCGGAATGAGCCATTCGGATTTCCCGGGCGGCGATGCCAAGACTTTGTTGTAATATCGCCAAGGCCGTGTCTCAGTCTTTGAACTGAAAGATGCATGTAATACGGCAATGATAGGCCATTGAGACAGGAGAAGCCGTTTTGTAGATCGCTGATGACGTTATAAATCAACCAGTTCTCCGCAGATGACCGTTGGATGCCTCTGTGGCTGAGGCTTACAGTTGCTGTCAGCAGCACCTAAATCGTAACACAGGGCTCTTTAGATCAATCGTCGGGTCCTCCGTCTTATATTATTGTACAATCTGACGTGCGAGGCAGTTGGCCCGCTCCCTTCCCATCAACGGGGTGTTCCGAACCGAGTGGCAATAGCTCCAATCTGTTCTGGATCCATCGATCGAATATAATATAAAGAGTGCGTCCTAGTAATATGAGACTCAACACTGAGACCGCTTGCATTTCGTTCTCGTTTCTCATATCGCACTCGCCCGTACTTCTATTTCTTCGTTGAACCAGGTAAAATTCCACCATCTTCCGTCTTATAGTATCGGCCAGCTAACGGGCAGACCGAAAGAGCCACCGCCATGAAGCTTAGCCTAGGTCTTGGGCTGATGGTGTCTACTGCTTTGGCCAAGCAGCTCCAGATCAACTACTACAGTGATCACAGCTGCTCCAGTTTTTCTGGCAATGTCGACGTCAGCTGGGCGGACCAGTTCGCATCTGGCGGTCAAAACTGCTACAACTTCCATTACGGTACATCAGTGAACATTGCGGATTGCTCATACGGCAACAGTTGTACCTGCTTCTGGTACTACCAAGAGAATTGCGCTGGCGACTACAGCTCACTTCACGCAGGCGGCCGTGGAGCAGAGAATTGCATCAAGAATGCTGCAGACTATAGGTCATTCCGTTGCTATTTCTACGACAAGCCGCCGAACACAGGCAGTTGATTGTTTTGTCTCTAGGGTATTTGGGACCGAGCTAGGAGTGACAGTTGGGACGGGAGACAGGGCCTAGGGTTTTCGGAAAGTAGCTGGAGACAGCTGGTATTCTGCCAGTTGTCTGACTACCAAATTGGCAGCCCATTATCAAATACAGGTCTCATCAACATGCAATTGTCTCATCTCATAAGTTGGGATGTAGGTCCTAAGTGAATCCGTAGTCATCATGCCGATACCAACTGTATAAGTTGGCTACAAAACTTTTGCCAGGACCCGGGTGCATTTCTTGCGCATTTAGCAGATGTAATGCTGTATCTTCCAATACCCTAGTTCTGTATTCGGCAAGTCTTCTCTCAGGTTTTACACGATGCATAGATAATCAAGCCAGATAAGCACAACATCCAAATCGCAAGCAGTTACGATATCAATGTGAAATGTTCAGCACAGGAAAAAACAAATGCTGCATCCGCGTTGATGTCTCGTCTACGATGTAAGCTTTAATATTCGCAACTGGCCCCAACAGTGACAGCTGTAAGTCGCGCGTCGGACCGTATCGGCCACTAGACGGACCCCAGACTTTTCGTAAGAGCTCGCTGTCAGTTGCCAATCAGTTTGCTCGTTCGCCATCTCGTGCGGGGAAGTGGGCAAAAGCAAGGCGATGAACGTGGGACAGCTCGGTAAATAAAAGTTAGCCAGCAGCCCCTCACCCGTATCTTCCCTACGAGAAAGCTGACGTTGTTCATGCATATCTGTTGCTGCCTCTCTTGTCCTCATGTCGCGTTCTGATATTGCCTTTACCACTTCGGACGGCGTCGTCCTTCGTGGCTGGCTCTACCGGCCAGCCCCAGCTGCAGGGATGGAACACGTCGTCGCAGACTCTTCGCTCCCCTGTGTCATCATGGCCCACGGCTTCTCGGCCGTCAAGGAGATGGGCCTTGACGCGTTTGCCAACCGCTTTGTTGACACAATTCTCCTAAGCTGTCTCGTATATGACCACCGCGGCTTCGGTGCCAGCGACACTGCTGCCGGGCAGCCCAGACACGAGATTCTCCCCGAGCAGCAGATGGCCGATTTGCAAGACGCCATCACTTATGCCCAGAGCCGCGCCGACGTCGACGCCGACCGTATCGCCATCTGGGGCAGCTCCTACAGTGGCGGCCATGTACTGCGCGTCGGCGCCATTGACCGCCGCGTGCGCGCCGTGCTCAGTCAGGCTCCCACCGTCGACGGCTGGGCCAACTACCACCGCCTCGTGCGGCCGGACTTTGCCGTGGGCATGAACGCAGCCTTTGCAGCCGGTAAGCACGTGTCTGGGCGTTTCTCGGCCTTTGCTAATATAGCGCGGAAAACAGACCGCTTGAGCCGGGCTGCCGGGGGACCGCCGGCAATGGTGCCGGTGGTCGACGAGGATCCGCTCAAGCCCTCTGCCCTGCCGACGCCGGACAGCCACGTCTACTTTAGCGGCTGGGGCAAAAAGTCATGCTGGCAGAATGAGGTGACGCTCCGCAGCATCGAGGCCCTGCGCGCCAACAATCCCGCCGCCGATATTCACCGTATCTCGCCGACGCCGCTGCTGATGAGCGTGGCAGACAGCGATGTGGTGACGCCAACGGACCTGGCCCTAGAGGCGTACACGCGGGCGCGAGAGCCTAAAGAGCTGCATATTCTGCCGGGCGGGCACTTTGATATCTACAGTGGGCCAATGTTTGAGAAGAACGTGGAGCGACAGATTGATTTTTTGCGACGGCACTTTCTCGGGGAGCTGTAGTCGTTCAAGGCCAGGACCAAAGGGCCAAAAATTCAAAGCATGGCACACTAGAAGCCAATGAAATATAAAAACATATATCTGGCCCGTGAATCATCACATGCATTTCCCCATAACTGACCTTTCCGTTCTTCTTAGATGTAATTTCGTGGATCTGTTATTACAGAAGAGCTGTCCGATCCAGCTTGTTTGTGCCTCTGATCTAAGCGAGCTCCTCTGTCTTAGTGTATGTCTTAGGTCGTCTTTTTCAAGATACCTACACCAACAGATATTTTAATAAGCTACAAGATCATGTATCAAGGCAAGAGGGCATTACATGGGCTTAGTAGACTTTGCTGTATTCTCAGCCGAGAACTTCTAAAATGCAACAACAGAGTCAAATAATCAAATGCGAGTTGCTATAACCATGTTACGATAGGTTAGTTGGATTAGACAGCGATCGAGAAGTGCAAAGGCAGAAGGAAAAGCGACAGTCTGGATTCTTCCCGAGACTGCCTCTGCCCGACTCGGCGAGTGCTCACACATGACACGCAGTAAACATCTACGTCCTGGGCGGTACGTTGGACAATTTTTAACTAATCACGACCTAATATGGCGTCTTTTATCAAGGACTAGTAGGGCAATCTGTGTCCTGTATAACACCACCACTTCCGTCGTCCTGCTCCAGTCGTTCATGCACCGTCTCTAGCTCCGTCAATTTCTCCTGCTCGTCGTCACACCTTTCCGTGGCCTCAAAATCAATCAGCACTGCCTCTCCCCCTTCCTTGATCAAGAAGTTATGTTTGTTGACATCTCCATGCTTGAGTCCAAGTACGTGCAACTTTTTCAAGGCGCGCTGACACGCGTCAAGATCCGCAACAGTCGCTGTGCGTCCTGCGACCATTTCGATTAAAAAGCCAATCACTCGGCCCGCCTCGGTGACGTGTCCCAGAAACCGCGGCCCAATATCGCGATCCTCAATCCATCCATAAGCCGCCGTCTCCATCTCCATGGCGGGAATCTGCCAGGGGAACTCGGCGAACTTGTAAATAATTGCGTGTTCGAAGTCAGGGCAAGTGACGATGCGAACGTTTTGTCGTAGACGGTCGATCCACACCAGTTTCAGATGGTCGATTTTATTTCTGTGCCAAATGTTCCGGACCCCAGGGAGATCCCGCCGCACGGTGGTGGCAAAGACCGCGTCCCCGGATTTGCTGTCTTTCACAACGTGGCCTTCATTCCAGTCGCCCGGAGGGAAGATGGGCAGTCCGGCTTTGAGGGCTGGTTCGAATGAGATGTCGTCGGCAGGGAAGACTCCAGGCTCAACCGTGATGTACTTGACATCCTTTCCGTCGACAAGAAAGCGGTACTCGCTCACGGCATCTGCATCGGAAAGGCATGCCTGGAGCTCAATGTCCTGCGGTGCGCGCGCCTCGCTGAGACTGATCTCCATTTTCGTGGCTGTTAGGTATTAGAGTCTTCTCCCATTCGGACGCGTTGGGCACGGAGAAATCAGCGGGGTGCGACTTCCCAATCAAGCAGTCGCGACTGCTTAATTGGGAAGTCGCGACTGTCCTAAAGGGACCACTGAAAAGTCTCGGTAGGTCATAGGACTTCACATCCTACTATCCAGAGTCAAATTGCAGTGAATCAAGAAGCGAGGACATAACCTCCGCCACCGCAAAGCAGTTCATTTCAAGTCACCATCGACAGCTGGTACGAGCCCCTAAAAGAAAGGTGGTATCTTGTTGCGATATAGTTTGATAACTTATACAGCTCAGACTGATCAAATACACGATTCAGGAACACACACTCGCAATTCAAAACACGGAGCAACAAGCGACAAGATGTGCAAGCAATACTACAGACAATACACCTGCGGTTGTAAGAATAACGAAGAGTTCAAGCAATGCAACGTACGATCCGGCAAAAATGTGAAGTGCAGTCCGGTCACGATGACTCTTATCGGCAAATCGCTTCATATGTGCCCGACCCATTTGGTGAAGCCGGAAACCGATAAAGTGCATCGCTAAGCCCAGAAGGACGGATTAAGTTGATCACGCCCCGGTCGTTTATTGAGAGATAATAGTGGGCATGTCATCATAGCAGGAAGATACACACACGTTGATTGTCCTGATGGTCTAAGCAGGCTCCCCCGGCAATGAATGTCTTGGCCGGTCTTCTGCTTTTCCAACTACTACAGGACCATAGCGCATAATATGATTGACAAAACCCCGTGTGCTGTACTGCTTCCGAAAATATGTTTCCCGTTCGTGTGATTCTCTACATCCAATGCAGTAAACACCCCACTTGGCCACTTTAGAAGGGAGCTCAAGGTACGGTGCAGGCACAATGGCCATAAATCGACGTGGATCATTGCACTGCCGATCAGTTTTCTCCCAGCCAGACGCGGTGGTATGGGTTGATAGCACAGCTCCGCGGTCCCATAACGTCAGCCGAATGCGGGTCTGTTTTCCATTGTCTGCGTGTAGACCACCGTCTGCGTATCGTCCACAAATGCTTCGAATATGCGGCAGCTTTTTGAGACTCTTCCTCGAGCAGCCCATTATCGCCAAAGCCTGTTTTCCGCTTAGGGGCAAAAACAGTTTGCTCTCAGTGAAGCAAACATAGCAGACCCGCAAGCAAGTGATAACATAGAGGTATCCGCCAAAGTCTCCACACGCCACGCACTGCTGTTTGCAGAGCGCTTCGTACAGCGCGCTGAAATCAAAGTGTCGAGCTTCCGTGCTGATGATAGCGTGAAGAATGTAGGGGCAGTATCGAGAGATCGTTTGGTATTGGGGGATCGAGTCGACCACTTGCATAGCCATTTTGTTGACCCGTCGAAAGGCGGTCAATGATAGAACGTCCAGTCGGAGAACCACATCGGTGAGAATTTCTAGTGGCAGAACGCTCAAGCTCCCCAAAGAATGTGTCGGTTGAACGGCATGAGGGCCATCGTCGCAAGGACCAGGGCGAGAGAGATGAATTTCGCCGAGAGTATTATCGGGTATAGAGAGACTCTGTAGTGTCCATTTCTCAATAAGTTCAGTCGTGATAGATTCCGCCTCCATCGGCATTGACATGGTAGGTTTGTGTCGGAGGGGCTATTTTGAGCGCGAGAACGCGAGTGGGCATACTGATCTACGGAGTAGTCCGAATCAAGTAGTCACGTGTACTGGGGGGGCCTCTAGAGTCGCTGGGAAATCAGCGATCCATGCTTGCTGTAAAATTGGCCAGTCTGCGCACAACGCACCTAGCGACCGGCCAGCAACATCGCCGAATAAAAACCAGATCTTTGACAGACCGTTGCTTCTACTGTATTATTGCGACATGGCCTTGTTGTACTGATTTGCTCGAGTCTTGGCACGGCTCACTTGCAGTCCCGACGAGCAGATTGCCAAGATCCGCGCGGACTACTGTGCAGAAGCCACATGCTAAAATCTGGTGGAGTGGAGAGGCGGTTCGAACCTTATTTCTGCTTCGCGTACGAGTACTTGTAGGCATGAACCACGGCACAGACGCGAACACGAACACACTACGAGTACTCTGTATTTGAATTGCTGGTTTCTCGGGAGCACTAGGCTGCCATGGGCTTCCCTGCCCCTTCATTTGTCACCGCCTCCGTGCCGTTTTCGAAAAGTTGTGACCTCATCTCGGCAACCCCACTCACCAGCAGACACAAGCATTTTTCCTCACGGCTTCATGCTCGCCGCTATTCTCGGCGCCTGGCTAGGCCAGGGCCCACCGGACCCTCCGCCGGCGAAATGACGCGTGTTGAAAAACGTCGAAAAAACGGACGTGTCGGCGACGGAGTAGCCTGGGCTGGGACTAGCGGCGCCGATGCTAGGTCAGAGCCCCGGCCTTTGTCTCGTGAAAAGTGTGCACGCTGTTCGCCCACTACGGAGTAAGCGACCACGCGACGGAACTCGATTTCCAACGGGCCGATTGTCGTAACTTGACCCAATTTTTGTGGATTTCAGCGACCCGTGCGGCGGCGTTGTCTCTTTGGGTAGTCCCGCCGTAACGGCAACAAGGCTGGCTTTGTCTTTTTCGCACAGGGTTTTCATGCGATACGACATTTCGACGAGATTTTGCCTTGCGCTTGCTCCGGCGGGCCCGACACGCTGGGGCGCCCTTATATTCGTCGCGTCTTCCGAAATGTCCTCGAGGGACCGATGAGCAGCAAACACCATGGAGTCGGAACAGTCGAATACAGTGCAAGAATCGAATGGGTCGGCCGACGATGCCGGCGTGCCGGCGGCCTCCAGGGTCACTTTCCAGGCGTGCTTTCTCGGCACGGTGGCGTCGATTGGCGGCTTCATGTTTGGCTATGTGAGGTGAGTGGTCGGGTGCCGGTGATCGGTGTCGTTCCGTGTTGGTACTCTGTCTGACAGTTGGACAAGCGGCCAGATCTCGGGCTTCTTTGCCATGGACGACTACGCCCGGCGCTTCGGCCAGCTCTCGGCCGACGGCACATTTACCTTTTCGGCGGCGCGCCAGGGCACCATCACGGGGCTGCTCTGCATCGGCGCCATGCTGGGCTCGCTGGTGTCGGGCCAGATTGCCGACCGGCTGGGCCGGCGCCTGTGCATCTCGGCGTCGGCGCTGTGGTGCTGCATCGGCACCGTGATTGAGATCTCGTCGGCGCACCACTGGGCGCAGTTTGCCGTCGGCCGCGTCGTCAGCGGCGCCGGCATCGGCGCCCTGTCCGTGGTCGTGCCCATGTACCAGTCCGAGTCGGCGCCGGTCGTGGTGCGCGGCATCCTCGTCTCGCTCTACCAGCTGCTCGTCACCATTGGCATCTGGACCGCCTACATGGTCGACTACGGCACCGAGACCATGACTACCTCGGCCTCCTGGCGCATCCCCAACGGCCTCTCCTTTCTCTGGGCGCTGCTGCTCGGCCTCGGCAGTCTGGCCCTGCCCGAGTCGCCCCGGTTCGCCTACCGCCAGGGCCGCCCCGACGAGGCCCGCGCCACCATTGCCCGCCTCGCCGGCGTGTCGCCCGACCACCCCGACGTGGACGCCCAGCTGGCCGAGATCCGCGCCAAGCTCGACGAGGAGCGCGCCGCCGCCGCCGGCGCTCCCGCCTCGTGGACCGCCACCGTCACCAGCATCGTCACCGGTCCCGCCATGCTGCGCCGCACCCTCATCGGCTGTGCCCTGCAGGCCGGCCAGCAGCTGACCGGCGCCAACTTTTTCTTCTACTACGGCACCACCGTCTTTGCCGCCACCGGCCTCTCCAACTCGTACGTCACCCAGATCATCCTCGGCTCCGTCAATGTGCTCTGCACCTTTGGCGGCCTCTACGTCGTCCAGCACGCCGGCCGCCGCAAGGCCCTCATCGTCGGCGCCAGCTGGATGACAATGTGCTTTCTGATCTACGCTTTTGTCGGCCACTTCTGCCTCGACCAGACCGACCCCTCCAACACGCCCAATATTGGCAAGGTCCTCATCGTCTTTTCCTGCCTCTTCATCGCCGCCTTTGCCTCCACCTGGGGCCCCCTCGTCTGGACCGTCGTCGCCGAGCTCTACCCGGCCCGCTACCGTGCGCCCTGCATGGCCCTCGCGACCGCCTCCAACTGGCTCTTTAATTTCCTCATCTCCTTTTTTACCCGCTTCATCACCGGTGCCATTGACTATCTGTACGGCCTCGTCTTTGCCGGCTGCTGTGCTGCTCTCGTGGTCATTGTCTTTTTCTTTGTCGTCGAGTCCAAGGACCGATCGCTCGAGGAGATTGACACCATGTATGTCCTGGGCGTCAACCCAATTCGCTCCAGCAAGTGGAAGGCGTCCGCGTGCGACGAGAAGCACGCGGAGAAGCCTTCGGCGGTAGATGCCGGTGAGGGTGTTCTCAATGTATAGTTTTGGTCCTGGCTATATTTGCCCAGCGTACGGATCATGGCCACTCAAAAGTCCAGAGTGTTTCAACTTGTGTTCATTACTATGTACTGTTGACTCATTCCTAATATTGTATCTTTATCACAGTCCAACTGGCTGGACCACTCAACTATATGTTCAACTTGCTCTCGATCCACGACAGCTTACGTACCTTTAGATACAAAGCCCTAAACCTGATGTTCAAAACCTATGGAAAGTGCAGCTTATATAGCTTTTCCCGACGTCTTTTCCTACGTTATCCAGATGTAGTTTGCCAACGCCTTAGCCATCTTTGATATACTGATTCGAGGGGTTCAACTCCCATTTGACTGCAAAATGCAGAAACCTCTACTTGACGAGCTTCAACCAGGGTTGGAGATTAGGTCTAGAGCTCAGTGACTAAATCATACATAGTAAATGCCACGTTTGAACATCTTCGTGGATTATTCCTACAAGATTGGCCCCTCTAGGTGTGTAGCGATGTGCTGTCGCGGGATCTCCACGATTCCCCTAGCCTTGTGCACAACCTCCGCGCTGAACGAATGTTTTCGCAGTGGAGACCCCATACGGAATACGTACTGCTTTACCCCGTATTCTATGCAGCCACCTGTCGAAATTATGGGTATTGGAGATGGGGGACCGTCGGCTGAGTTCCCCGGGGCTGAGTACCCCGGGGCTGCATCCCGACTCTCCGGCTGACCTTGACCGGCTAGGCGGGTATTAAATGACATAAAGCCCACAAGCCAAATGACTGACGACACATCAACCTCGATGCGTGCCCATTTCCTTCTTCACATCCACCGGCCTTTGTAATGGACGACTTCTTTGACAAGGTCAGCACCATCATTGGGGCTGCTAACGTCACTCGAGACCCTTCCGCCGGAGCACTTGCTGGGCCACACGGAGTCACGGCGTATGGCGACCCTTATCCCCTCGACAACACCGTAAAGCGTTCGCCCGCGGGTGCTGTTCGGCCAAGCACGGTCGAGGAGGTCCAGGCAGTCATACGAGCCGCAAACGAGTTTCGCGTACAGCTCTGGACCATTTCGCGAGGCAAGAATCTGGGGTACGTGTGTGGTCTAAGCCGTCTGTTTGCATGTGTGATCACCAAGTATTGTACAGATACGGCGGCACCTGTCCCATCGTCAACGGCACCGTGGTTCTGGACCTGCACCAGATGAACAAGATCATCGAGATCAACGAGGAGCAAGCGTACGCTATCGTCGAGCCGGGCGTGTCCTTTTTCGATGTCTTTGAGGAGATCCAGAAGCGGAAGCTCAAGCTGTGGCCGTCTTGCCCTGCAGTCGGCTGGGGCTCCGTCGTCGGGAATACGCTCGACCGGGGCTTCGGGTACACTCCGGGCGGAGAGCACTCGCAGAGCCAATGCGGCATGGAAGTCGTCTTGCCGAGCGGCGAGCTGCTCCGGACCGGCATGGGAGCCATGGCCGACAGCAAAACTGTTTGCTCTGTACAAGGGGTAGGCCTCCTGCCCGATGGAGAATGGCCGTCTCAGCACAGTGACCGGCTACAGAGGGTATGGTCCCAGCATCGACGGCCTGTTCTTCCAGTCCAACTTTGGTACGTCCTCCCGTCTTGTCACCCATGGTCCCGCCATACTGACCAATGCCGGCTAGGTGTGGTGACCAAGCTCGGATATCATGTGGCGCCCGCCCCGGAGGCGTACTGTCGCTTCAAGGTGCAGGTCGCGGAGGAGGCCGACCTGGTCCCCATGATTGACACCCTGACCGATCTGCTGCGCCGCAACATCATTGGCAACTCGCCGTCCATATCAAACATCTTCCGTGATGCGCTCATATCGCAGGATCCGGACGCCGTAGCCCAGCTTGGCCCCTATCTGGGCCCAGACGAGTACGTTCCGTACGACGTCATGGACAAGCTTCGCCGCCAAAAGGGCTGGGGCTTCTGGACCGCCCACTTTGCCGTCTACGGGCCCAGAGAGGTTGTCCCGGCCATGCGAGACACGGTGAAGCGCACAGTCGACGCCCGTTTCGACTTCTTTGCCGACTTCCACGTCTACGCTCGCTACGTCATTGGCATCGAGCTTGTCCTCTTCACCGCCAAGGAGAAGGAGCGGATGAAGGGTCTGTTCAAGCTGCTCCTAGATGATGCCGCTGCGCAGGGCTACACAGAGTATCGCACCCACGTGGCCTTTATGGACGACGTGGCTTCGCACTTTGACTTCAACGGCGGCGCCTTTAACAAGTTTCTGACCAAGATCAAGGACAGCCTGGATCCAAATGGCATTCTGTCGCCAGGCAAGTCTGGCGTGTGGAACTCGACAGGGACCGGCTCGCAGACAAACTGTATCTCGACAAATGCGCCCAAGTTGTAAGGACACTATCGAGACTGGGGAAAACGGTGCTGTATTTGTGTACTAGGTAGGCAGTGATCTTTGCAAAAGCCCTTTTCATTTACGAGAAAAAGACCGAGGGAGTCTATTACATTAGCATGAAAGAGCACACGGGAGCTCGAGGCCATAACAGTGAGCGTCCATCCAACATGTCTAAGCGCGCTCGGAACCCCGCAACCGCACCTGATTTGAAATAGAAGGGCATTCTTCGTTTGTTGATCGTCCATGTCATCTCTGTCCCGTTTCCTTCATCCACATTCAATAAGTCAAAGACTAGCTACGAGGGCTCACTCCTCGGTTAAAACAGGGAGCATTTCCATGGGCCGCTCAGAGGCGCAAGCTCTTGGAGAAAATGAGCAAGAATGGATACATTCCGCCATCTATTTTAGAGAAATCGCGCAAAGAAACTAGCTAAAGACAACTGTTATGATCCGACAGGCCTTCCGGTGCATTATTAGGTGCTATTTCTTGAAACTAGTATTGTATTTCAAATCATGTACGTTTAGTTACGGAGACGCACACACTGTTCACAAGACCAGTTTCCTTGATACAGCCTAGATAGTAGAACATTGAGACTAAAGCGCTATTGATCAGGCGCCCGTACTAGCTAGCTAGTAGTTGGCGGCGTTGGGTAGGTGTAAGTGAAGAGGACATCTTGGAGCCGTTGGACCAGACCCGCGTCCATACCTGCCATGGCCTTCTTGAACCGAGACCGCACCAAAACACGCGTCAGAATCTCAGCCTTGGCCTCATCGTCAAAGTTCTGCCCGTCTAGATCTCCCTGCCTGTCCATCTGCTGGTCGATACCCAGCTTTTCCACGGCCACAGCTAGCTTCTCGACCTCGATGATACCTAAGCAGGTTGGCTTTTTCCTTTTGACAGAGGACAGATAGCTCACGAACTTACCACAGTCTCTTATACGGCCTGTATGGTTAGCTTATTTACAGGCAAAAATGGCATCCCATGCTTCTTCAACATGTTACTTACCCGGAAGCTCAGGGTTGGGAAAAATACTCGAGTACTTTAGACTAGTACCGGTACTAGACTAGTACGACTAGTACTAGTACGGACTTTCCGAGTACTAGTCTAGTACTAGACTAGTACTAGTACGGGCAAGTACTAGTCTAGTACTAGAGGACTAGTACTAGTACTAGTACAGGCAAATACTAGTACTAGTACTAGAGTACTAGTCTAGTACTAGTACTAGTACTAGTACTAGTCTTAGATTTTTAGTAAGTTAATTAGTAAGGCTTATTAA
>RQWE01000042.1:0-112261 GCA_004028395.1 Leptographium galeiforme
GGGGGGGAGGGGTGTGGCTTAGAGCGGTGGGGCGTGGGAACAAGCAGCTGGAGGGCGTAGGCTGCGCAGCGGCGTGCGTTGGCTTTCAATGGTGTGGAGGGTTGGCGTGTGCTCCTAGTGGGCGTACTAGGCAGGCGACGTGCTAGAGTGTGCCGAGGAGAGCTGGGAAGTCCCAGGCAGGTAAGGAGGCGTCGTCGATCGAGAGCGGGCAAGTCCGGGGCAAGCGCAGGGATTGGCTGGGTAACGGACGTATGGTTGGGAATGCAGACCGCGGCCGAAGAATGCCGGAGACAACAAGGGATGGCGAGAAAAAGAAAATTGGCGGGAAAAGGAGAAAGCGAGAGCAATGGAAAGACAAGCTCCACAGGTTGGAATTTGGTTTGCTGCCGAGACAATATGCTGCTGGGAGCCGAGAAATTTGCGTGTGGCGGAAATGGTGCGAAGAATGGGTGGCGAGGAGGATGAGGAGATGAAGAACCGAAGAGATGAAGAGTTGCAAAAAAAGAACTGGTCGATGCCCAAAAGATATATTTCAGAAAGAAGCCAAGTGAGCGTGAATCGCACCGGGGTGCTATTGTGCAAAACAACAATAGGGAGGGACGGGCCAGAGTGGTTTCCCGATTAGGAAGCAAACGGAGGTAATGTGGGAACGGTGTCACCAAAAAGCAGTCGCACAGAGGCCTGAGATGGTCAGGTCTTTTGCTGAGGGACCTATTCGAGAGGCCACCTTGTGGAACGAGAGAGCAGTGAATGCCTGAAGAGGCGGACTGGTATGGCCAACGGGAGAGAGAGTGAGAGGCTGGATTGCTGGTGGAGGATGATAGCCTGGGGTTGGTATGCGGCCTGCCGCCTTTTAATGTGAAATGGCCAACGGTCGGGCCTAGTTGAGAAAAACCGAAGGCGACACAGGGAGGGACCGAGTCGGATGTTGGCGATAGCGGGAGGCGGCACTGGAATGGAGAAGGGGTTGAAGAAGGGAGGAGAGTCGATTAAGAGGGACAGGCGGGACGTGCAATGGACCAGCAGTTGCACAAATGGGTATCGTATTGCGGCTTTTTTTTTTGGTTTCCTCCTGGGAAACAAGGGAAGCAAGTTGAAGTAAAGCAAAGGGAGTAAAGCAAGGGCGGGCCGAGCCAGGGACAAGAGTAGAAGAGAATGTGTGGTTGGAAAGGGAGGCAGAATAAGGTCAAGGAGGGCCAGCTACGATTTTTAATGTGCTCGATGGTCTGTTGACCCCGTTGCTTGCTTCTATTTTTTGATGCTGGCAGTACGGAGTGCACAAGCGCGCGTCGTCCAGCTGTGCAGCCTGTCCCAGAATGCCCCAGCAAGGAGAGCATCTGAATGGCTCTCGAATCATCCGTTCTCATACGCGGTTTGCGGTTTGCGGTACAGGGGCGCCACCCTGTAGGCTGGCCTGCGTTTTGCCGACCGGCTTTTGGATCAGCGGCGGCAGAACGACAGGTGCAGCGTTTGCTGGGTGCGATTGGGCTAGCGACTGGCTCTTACATAGCGACGCGGGTCTAACAATAGCCTGGGGCGATTGGCTGCTGGAGTTGTGGACGCAACCCAACGGTCAGCATGCTGAAACAAGCGACCGATCGGGGGCGACCAACGAAAAGACGAGCCACGCGCCGTCGACGGCCTCGCCAAAAAAAAAAGGGGGGAAAGGGAGTGTGCCAATGGACGAGGTTGCTGCGTGCGAGTGCTGTTTCGCATCGAAACGAGGTTTGTGCATGTGAGATACGAGTACGCCACACCGCTTCGACGACCGAATCCCCGCCCCGCGGTCGCCTTTCCAGCACAAGTGCCCTGGAGGATGCGACGAGATGCTGTTTGTGCATAAACGAGATACACGAGATACGGAGCCAGCACAAAAGACACAACAGACACAAAAGGCAACAACAAACACATGGGATCCATACGCCATCGTCGCTCCCGCTGCTCGTATTGCTGCCTACCGCACTCCGTAGATACGAGCCAAATGCACGTCTGACGTGGTGCGTAGTCGCGGCCGCGGTCGACGTCGTACTCGTTCGTAATAATATGGCCTCTCTCCTGCCCCCTGCCTTACGCCGACGCCCGCCCCCTGACAGCCGCTGCCGTCTCCGCCAGCCGGATCTGGACCAGAGCTGGACCCAGAGGGCCAATCAATTGCTGCTCATAATCCGCGCGCGGAGCCTTTCCAAGAGGGATTCCGGGTCCGGTTTGATCTAGCGCTCGTTGCCAGCGAAACGATAACATGCAAGTACTTAAAGTAGAATACAATACGAGCTGCACAGTACCAATGAAAATTTTGATCGTCTCCACGACATGGGCGCGCGGTCACGACGTGTCGTGGCTACCCCGCCGCCCTTGAAGGGATAAGCACCCAGACGTACTCGTAGTCCGTACAAGTAGTCCGTATCTTTTGTATCTTTACTGGTAAAAGGCCATCCGACCGCAGGGGGCGTACTTTACGACTGCCACTATTGGCCCCGATGCGCGATGGAAGTGCCAGATTAGGCTCTGGGCTCAGCCGCGACTGGTCCTAGTGGTCGGTAGCTCGTAGCTTCAGGGGTCGGCATTCCAGAATGGCAGTCAGGGTGCTGATCCGGTGTCCTTTTCAGATCTGTCAGCCGCACCAGCGCACGACGACCGACGAGAAAAAAGAAAGCAGGGCGACGAGACATGGAAAGGAAAATAGGCATGCACCAGAGGAACAAAAAGAAAAAAGAAAACCCCGACGGAACATGCTATCCGAGTACGAACAAGTCCACAAAGCCCGCCAAAGAACCAATACTCGGCTACGAGCACAATGGCCTCTGTAGTTGGGCAATGACAGGTGCCGTCTAATAGTCGTAGACTCATCTGGACTCCCCCCGCCAGATGACGACCGCTCTTCCCCCCGTCGCCCCGGGCTGCTTTGCAAAAAGCGCTATCCCAGCGATCCCTTACGCCCGAGTCCACATGCCTCTCGTCCTCCTGACTATCCTGGCCCATCTCTTGGTCCGTCGCCTGACGGCCTCTCCCCAAAAGGGGAGGGGGGGGGTAATAATGTCCCCCCTCGGGAGCCCTTGACTCCTTGCTCAACTTGCACAAGCGTACATGTATCCGGCAGTCACACCACTCTGGCATGTGAGCATTGTGTATCTGGTCTAAATTGAGACGCCACCTTTTGCTGCCCGCATTCGCGACGGCGGCGCCTCGGCCGTTTCGTGTCCTATTTTTTGTCATTCCATCCAACGGCTGGGCAAAATTGGGGCAACAAGGGCTACGGGGTCGCAGGGAGAGAGGCAGCCTGACACGGCCCTACGCCATGCACTCTTGGTTGGTTTCTGGGGTGGTGCGCATACGGCCGACGGCATCAAGGCAAGGCTGTGCTGGTCTGCTGGTCTGCTGGTCTGCTGGGCTGCTGGGCTGCTGGGCTGCTGGGGACGCCGATCGGTTTGCGGGCAGAGGCCGCCAGGTGCCGAGGGCCTGGAATATTCAATAAAATCAACTAAAATCAAACCCCCCCCCCCCCATAAAACCTTGGCTGCAAAGAGGGCAGCATGCTGATTGGCCGAAATGGCCCTGAAACAGGGTGGACGACGCGGTGGCAAACGGGGCTACTAGCCAATCGGCTGCGGCGACGGCCTCGCAAGCTGCCTGTCGTCTGGTCACTCAGCCACGCCCCGACACGGCGGCCTGACCAGATCTGGTCCTGGGCTGGTCGGAGCATGCATCGACAAGGGGAAAGAGATGGCGAGAGGCGGGAGGCAAACAGGCGGTCAGGAGACCATGACGTTGCAGTCTGCATTTTGGGAGAGAGAACATTCTTGGGCATCGGTTTCGGGGGTTTGACATCTTGTTCTTGTTTCCCGTCGGGCACGGAATGGCCCCGTATGTACCAAGTCAGGGAGATGGAGACTACGTCGCAATAGTGCGCGGCCGCGACTCTCTGGGCGTGCGTGTGCCCCGAGCGCCCCTAGAGTGGAGAGAGAGACGTCACCCGCTAGAGTTGTCCATTTTTAGTCCGCAATATTATTTCCAGTGTCCCTGGCGGCTGTTACGGCGCCTCCGCAAAACACCTCCCGCAACACGCTGCTTTTTTTTCCATTGCTCGTCTCGACATCCTGTCCATAGCCGCGCGCTCGCCCCTCGTCAGGGAAAGCGAAATGAGAGGGATGAGCAGAGACGCAGGCGCTGTTGATTGGTGTCGGTTGCCGCCAGCTACTCTGCGGGTACTCTGCTAAAACCCACGTTGCGCGTGGGCTGCAGCGGGCTGACTGTCGTGTCCCCGTGACCTTGTGATCTCGTGACCTCGTGACCTCGTGACTTTCGCGATCCCGTGAATTGTACGAGTATCCCGTGACAGGGGTTCACCCCAGGGATGTCGTCTCGGCCGTGTCCGCCGGCACCCGTTTCAGGCGCTGCTATTTCGGCAAGACTGGGGCGGGCCGGTGGTCCGCTGCAAAGTATTTTGTTGTTTTCTTTCCTTTATTTTGTTTCGTCTATGAGGAGTCGCCCTTTAGGCAGAGCATGTCTCTGTTTTTTGTGTTTGGGTCTGAGACCGGCCAAGACCGGACAAGGCGACGAGGCGACGAGACGCCGAGATGCGTTTGCGGAGGAACATGTGGTGTCATTCGGAACAAAAGAGCTCGATCGTCAACAAAAGGGACCTGCGAGCTGGGGGACAAGATCTACCAGACAGGCCGACGAGGATATTCAAATTCCAGTTTCTGTAGAGGGTCCTGTCTGCGTTTGATTACAGTCTCGAGGGTATTACTCGTAGATCGTCATCTTCAACACGGGCCGACTGCCTCGACGGCCGACGGCAGCAAAACGCAACCCCTTTGACGAGCAGACACGAAATGAGATTCTCGCTCCGCGGCTCGGACATTTGCCGTCTGGGGTGCAGTGCTTCCTTGGAAAAAAAAAAGTGACACAAGCTCCTCTTTCCCATTACGATGTCTCGGACCTGGTCATTGACAGGCCTTCCCGGCCGTGTCCCGGTTGTGTCCCAGCTGGTCCAGGATTACGAGTGCTATTAAAGCGGTGCCGAATTTGCGAGAAACTCGTACGTCGTACTTTGTCCTCCCATCCGCCTCTCCCTTGCCTCTATCCAAACGGCCGTGCATCCACAACAGCCATATTAGCCTCTGTGAAAATTAAATCTACTCGTATAATATCTGTAGTATGAGTACGTACCCGGCACTCCCTCGCCAACTGCCGACCGGAACCTGGCTTGCTTGTAAATTACGATACAACCATCCGCTCGTATTCAGCAATGGCCGAGCCGGGCCAGGCCAGACCGGGCCAGCCAGACCGGGCCAGGCCAGACCAGACCAGGCCAGGGCCTTCTACAGGCGAGAGACACAAGAGAGACACGAGGCTGCCTGCGTGGACGGCGTGCACCCCGACATGCGATCACGGGCTGAAGCATTACGACTTGTCGAATTTTATTTTGTTCCCTCCGGCTTCCGCCTGCCCTCAGAAAAACGCCGGTGCCCCGTGGCATGAAGTGACATTAAAAACAAGAAAGAAAACAAAAAGAGATGGAGAAAGAAAAAAAAAAAAACACAAGAGAGGCCTCGCCCATTTTGCCTGCCTCCGCCACGCCGCGTTGTGACTGCTCCCCTCACAGCGCCCAGGTTGCAGCTCACCGGTACCCTTGCTAGTGGTATCCGCCGCCGTAGGTCGTGGTCGTGCGGCTCTGCGGCTTACTGGCCAGGTCGTCAAAGTAGGGATGGTTGCAGGCCTGCTTGGCCGAGATGCGGCTGGCCGGATCGTAGATGAGCATCAAGTCCAGCAGCTCCTGTCCGGCCGGCTCGAGGCTCTGGCACAGCGGCGTCTCCATGTCGGGTATCCAGCGCGGGAAGGACGCCTTAAAGTCTGGGTACGTCGTAACGCCGGGCCAGACGTCCTCGGTAGGCGTGCCAAGGAGGCTGTTTGTTAGTTTGGGACCAATAAACAAAAAAAAAAAAACAAAGAAAAAAGCAAAGAGGGAGAGCCGTACCGGAAGATCTTGAAGATCTCGTCAATCTCCGAATCGCCTGGGAAGAGCGGCTTGCGTGTGGCCATCTCGGCAAAGATGCAGCCGACGGACCACATGTCGACGCCGGTCGAGTACTGGTGGCCGCCGAGCAGGATCTCGGGCGCGCGGTACCACAGGGTGACGACCTCGTGGGTGTAGGTGCGCAGCGGCACACCAAAGGCGCGGGCGAGGCCAAAGTCGGCCAGCTTCAGGTTGCCATCCTTGTCGATGAGCAGATTCTGCGGCTTGAGGTCGCGGTGCAGAATTCGGTGGCTGTGGCAGTACCGCACGCCGGCGCACAGCTGGCTCATGAACTTCTTGATAATGTCATCTCCGAGGCCGAGGTTCTGCAGCCGCGTGCCGGTGCCGGCGGGCATGGCCTTGCCGCGGCCGCCGTCCGAGACGGGCAGGGCCTCCATGTATTTCTTGAGATCGAGGTCGAGGAACTCAAAGACAAGGTACAGCTTATGGCCCTCGGCGTGCACAATGTTGAACAGCTGCACAATGGTCGAGTCGCGCATCTCCTTGAGCAGGCTGATCTCGCGGATGGCCGTCGACGGCACGCCCTCGTCCTCGGCCTCGAGCCTGATCTTTTTGAGCGCCACGATGCGCCCGCCAGCCGAGAGGTCGCGAGCCTTGTAGACGACGCCGTACGTGCCTGCAGTAGCAAAGAGGTGGTCAGTATTGGTGTCCAAGTCGGGGGATCTCGTCGGCGTTTGCGGGCCTTACCTTCGCCAATTTTTTCGAGTTTCTGGTAATTGTCCATTTTGTCGTTGCTGGTCGTTGTATCGTGGTTGTATCGTCGTATTGGCACTATATGGTCGTTTGGTTGTCGTTTGGTTGTCGTTTGGTCGTCGGGTCGTCGTCAGATCGCCGTTAGATTGTCGTTGTTTGTGGTCGTGGCTCGTACAAGTAAGCAGTTCGTTTGTCGGCCGTCGCGCTGGCTCTTGTTCGAAATTATGCCCCACACAAGGCAAAAAAATCAACAATACTTGTAGGCAAAAAGGCAAATCAGACCTGCCATGACCAGACGCACGGGCTCAAAAGAGGGCGGGTGAAATCAAGTGGGAGAGGCTTGGGGTCCCTGCAGTGTGGCGTTTCGACAGATCAACAAAAGCAATAATACAGTACCAGTCGGGAAGGGAACGTTTGGGCGGAATGCAGAAGACGTTGGGGGGGGGGGGGGGGCGCTGTCAAGGATGAGCTGACCTTTGAGCTACTCCGTATTGACTAGTTTGGGCCAGCTTCTTCCAGCGTGTTCGAGTAAACAAAAAGGGGTCCCCGGTGGCGGGCGGTGAAAGGGAGGAGGGGAAAGGACGCGTCGTGGCGCGTCGCTTATCTTATCGCAAGATGGCGGGGCAACGATATTGCCTGCGATATTATTACTGTAACCGTTACTCATCCGACTTTTTGAAAAAAAAAAAAAAAAAAAGAGACACCAAAAACCACCCCTCCCATCGAGTCCACCCCGTCCACTACGACAGTATGACGGCGGCCATTGCCCAGCTCGACGCGCATGAGCAGCCGTCTGGCTACCTGCGGGCCCGCTGGAAGGCGTACGCCCGCGCGACGGCCGACGAGATCGTGCGGGACAGCGACATTGACGAGGTCGACAACGAAGCGCTCCGGCCGGCCGGCAGCCTTCCCGGCCGACGGGTGGCCGAGGCGTTTGCGGCCTTTCTCGCCGAGGACGACGCCGCCGTCGAGACGCCGCTGGACACCCCGGCCGACATTCCCGTCTACGCCCACCCTCTTTTGCCAGGTATGCCCTCCTCGCTTCTCTCTCTCGTCTTTGCCTCTCCCAACTCTCTTGTCCCTCGCCGCCGACAGACCTCCTTGTGATCCCTGCCCTCGTCCCCGCCGCCGTCCAGACCCGCCTGCTCGACCGCATGGTCCACCGTGACCTGAGCTGTCCCCGCCACCAGACCAACCTCCACCCCCATTACGACCTGCCCTACCCCCCCGACGGCGCCTCCTTTTTCTCCTACCCGCCCGATGACCGCAACGACAGCGCCGGCCGCTCCGAGTCCGCCACCTTTCGCCCCAAGGACCCGGCCGTCCACCGGCCGCTGTCCATCCGCCAGGTCCTCGACCGCCGGCTGCACTGGGTCACGCTCGGCGGCCAGTACGACTGGACCCGGCGTGTCTATCAGAGCGATGATGGGGCCGATCCGACTGACGGCACCGACCCTGATCGGTTTCGTCCCCTCTTCCCCCCCGACATTGCCCACCTGCTCGAGGGCCTCTTTCCCGACACCGACGCCCAGGCCGCCATTGTCAACTTTTACACACCCGGCGACACCATGATGATGCACCGCGACGTCTCCGAACAGACTGACAACGGCCTCATCAGCCTCAGCATGGGCTGCGACGCCCTCTTCATGGCCGCGCCCACACGCGAGTTCGCCCCCGCCGACGCCGACCCCAGTGCCTCAACCAGCCCCGACTCCTCCTCCGGAAAACCCTACGTCCTGCTGCGCCTGCGCTCTGGCGATGCTGTCTACATGAGCGGCCATGCACGCTTCGCCTGGCATGGCGTGCCCAAAGTCCTCAAGGATACTTGTCCCGGCTTTTTGGCCGACTGGCCGGCCGGCGAGCAGACCGACGGCCCCTACGAGGCGTGGCGAGGCTGGATGCGCAACAAGCGAGTCAACCTGAACGTGCGACAGATGAGGACCTAAGAAAAGCAACGTTGAAAGTTTGAAAATATATCCCCTAGATCCGCCATATACACACTTACTCGCCGGTTTCCCGCAAGCTAGAGACGACGCTGCGGATAAGCTCATCCGCCCCGTGGTCTCCCAAGCTGGCCTGCGGTCCAAATACACCGATATTCAGCTGATTTCCCCGAACGGCCACCTCGAACTGAACAGCATCCTGACGGCGTTAGCTTCAAAGTGCAGATGAAGAACACCGGCGTCTGGTCCAACTCACCTTGTAGGCGTCCTTGACAAGGTTCTCCTGCAGATCAGCATACGACTCTGGTCTGATGACGTTGGTGTTCGTTGCGCCTTCGACGACGATACTCTCTAGACGGCCGGCTGGGACGGCCTCGGTGTCCGCGGCGAGGGGCTGTGCGGGCAGTAAAAAGTTGACAAACGAGTCGACGCCGACGCCCGTCCAGTCCCTAATCTCCCAGAGACCCGCCGTGGCCGCCGCCGACGAAGCAATGGCGTGGATGTCTTGCTGGATGCGCACGGCCAGAGCGGTCAGGCTGTCCTGTGCAGGCGATGCGACCAGCAGCGGCACGAGGCACAGGGTCGGATAGCCGGCAAGGTCGTCGGCCTCTTCGCTTGCTCTGTTGGCCAGGTAGATGCCGAAGACGGCATCTCTCGTGCCCTCGCGCAGGCTCAGGGCTTTTGCGTAGGCCGCAAACACGAGGCTTTGGAGACTCAGCCCGTGCGTTGCTGCTGTTGCCTTGAGGGAGCCGATGGCAGGGAGGGCCGCTTCTTTGAACAGGGCAATGCGGCCCTGCGAAGGCGCAGCCGGCGTGGTTCCGTCCTCGACCGTCTCCTTCTTGGCCGAGCCAAAGTACCGAGTCCAAAAGTCCCGCTGCTGCTGTTTTGTGGCCGACGACACTTGCTGTGCCAGTACTGCTGCCCATGAGGCTGTCGTATCGGTCGTCACAGACGTAGCTGCACCGCCACAGAGCTGCTGGAACCGGCCTAGAAGGACCTGCAGGCTGACCGCATCGTACAAGGCGTGGTGAAGTTTCAGTGCCACCACGAAACTGCCGACTTCGCTTCCAGACGAGACTGTCAAGAACGCCAACGGCTTGTGTGTCTCCACCGATGGCCATGTGTCTCGGTCTCGGCCCACGGCCGGCTTCAGGACCGCTTGCAGGATGGGCACCGTCTTGGATGTGGTTGCCAACAGCACAGTGCGCAAAATAGAGAACTCTGCCACCAACGTGTTCCAGGCGGCAAAAACCGTTTCGCGCCCGCCAACAACGCCGCTCAGACGGTACCGGAACTCCGGGAAGAACACTGCTCCATCTGCGGCCTGCCACTCGCTGACCATGTGCACCTGCATTGCCGTTGCCGGCAGGACGAGCTGAATGTCCTCGTCGGCAATGCCGGCCGCGCGCGTGATCGCATCGGCGTCGACAAGACTGAGGATTTCCGAGAGCGAGTCGACCTTTTTCTCGCTGTCTGACTTCTCCTGCTGCTGCTGCTGCTGCTTCGTCGTGGCGAGTACCGCCATGTCGGCAATCGAGCTGGCAGAAAGCAGTTCTCGCACGCCGAGAGAAATGCCTTGCGTCTTTCGCAGGAGCGAGCTGACCTTGATGGCGCTGATCGAGTCCAGGCCGAGGTGGTAGAGCGTTTGGCCGTGCCGCTCCATGGCCCCAGCCGGCACTCCCGACACCGCCGACAGGGTTGTCCGGATAGCCTCCTCCACGGGAGACCAAGGCGCGCTGGACTGCTCCGCCGGCTGTTGGCCTGTCTGGCTCTCCACATCTTGTACTGCAGTCGGCATGAACGTGGGCAGCCCACAGACCGAAACGGCGCCCTCGTCAAAGCGCAGCACGCTGTCCGGTCGCGATGCGGCAGACGACTGCACGAAGAAGCTGAGCGCCGTGTCGAGTTCGTGCATGATGCGGGCGGCATCACGGCTCGAGGCGTACGCGTTGTCACAGGCCATCCGCCAGACGACCGTCTCGCCGTCGCTGCCGCTGACCACCTCCATTTCGACGCAGATTGGGTACTCGACATCCGATACTCCCTCGATCGAGTGCATCAGCGACTGACCATCTTGGTCGCTAGTCGGCGCTGACCGCTTCTGGAAGATGAAGAGCGTGTTGAAGCCCGCGGTCGCCCCCCCGGCCACCATCTTCTGGGCCTTGCGCATGGGAAAGTGTTGGTGCTCACGGATGCTCCCCATATTGGACTGCATGTACTGCAGCAGCTCAGCCGCGGTGCCGTGCAAAACCACCCGCAGAAGCACCGTGTTCATCGTCGGGAACAGCAGCTCCTCGGCCCCTTCGCTGTCTCGCCCGGAAAGGACAACGCCAAACACAACGTCCAGCGACCGCGCCAGAGTGGCCAAGACGGCAGCCCAACATGCCTGTCCCACAACCTGCACGCTCACGGCCCGTTCCCGGCAGAAGTCGAGGAGACGCGCAGCCGGAACCGACGAGGCGGCTTCGATGCGTGCGGTTGGCGAGTCTTGGACGTTTCTGACGCTCTGTTGACCCTTGGACGGCTCCACATGCGTCGCCTGGGCATTGGCGAGAAAACTGCGCCAAAAGGTGTCTGATTGGGCTCCAGACGACTGCAGTATGCCGCCCAGCTGCTGGAGATACGTCGACCTGGCAGCAGAAGTGACAGTAAGCGCGGCAGCTGACGCGTCACTGTATGCGGACTCGACGCGACGATGCATGAGCTCCAGAGACCAGCCGTCATAAAGCGCGTGGGCAAGGGACAAGACGAGATAGCGGCGGTCCTCCCCCGGAATGCTCGCAAAGGCTAGCTGCAGCAAGCCGGCCTCACCTTGCGCCTGGACAGCGCGCTGCCTGGCTTGTTCGACGAGACCCATCAGGCCGGCCGTCGCGGGGACTTGGTGGTCCGTGATCATTCCTGGGTCCATGTTGCGCTTCACTGCCTGACAGTACGACACGTCCAAGTCGGGACTGTCCACGACGTAAAAGACAGTCCGGAGAATCGGATTGGCTTCCACCGTGGCTATCCAGGCCGTCTTTAGCCGATCCAGATCGACGTGGGGCGCCAGCTCCAGGATGTCGTGGTTAAAGTAGCGCGCGAATCCAGACTGCACCATGTCTGCCACCAGACCTTCTTGCAGGGGTGTTGGTGGCAGAATGCTGCTCACGGACGAGAGATCCCGTCCGCTTTGGACGAGACAGCTCCGGAGTAATGCGGACGCGCTTTCCATGCGTGCGGCCGACTCGTTGATTTTGCTGCGAACGCCCTTCTCGCCCGTGTTGGCCGCCGTTGTTGTGAGACTCTTTTCGAACTCGGCAATGCATTTTCCGCGGACGAGCTGGCTGTTGGTGAGGCGGATGCCCAGCTCCCGGAGACGAGCCGACAGCTTGATGGTGTCCACGCTGTCCAGGCCCAGCTCCAGGAGGGTTGTGTCTCTGTGGATGGACTCCTGCGTCACTCCGCTCAAGAGCGCCAGCTCGCGTCGAATGGCGGCCGCGTCGCCGTCCCATGGAAGCGAAGCCGAATGGGCGGGTGTATCGGCCTTGTGCGTGTCACCAGTCGCTGCCTCTTCCGATGCTTCCGTGTGTTCAGACGCAAACACCGGCCGCTGTGGATTCCCAGACATGTCCTCCACGGCCGCGGCAAGCCGGTCGAGAATCCGGCTGGCGGCTGCTTCCCCAACAACGCCGGCCTTTGCCACGAGAAGAAAGTCGACGCTGCAGCCGTCACTGTCGACGTCATCCAGGGCGGCCTCGAGCGCAAGGGCGTAGTCGGCGTGCGTGCTCGAGGCGACCCCGGTCCAGATCCCTTGCGAAGACGACGGCGCGCCACGGAACTGGAAAGAAAACAAAATGTCAAACAGCGGCTGTCCTGCATGGCACCACTTTTGAATATCGCGAAGCGGCACTTGCTGGAACGGCAGGATGGCCGTGTTGAAAGCATGGCATGTCTGGGCGAGCGAAGCCCACGTCTGCGGCTCCTTCTTGCGGGCGTAAAAGGGAAGCGTGTTGAAGAGGGGCCCAATCACGTTTTCCACATTCTCCAGCTCGGCGCTTGCCCGTCCCGACAGAACCAGGCCGATGGTCGTGTCGCCGCCATATGTCTCCTGGAGCACAGACACCCAGAGAGCCTGGAAAACAGCCGCGTGAGTGACACCCAACGACGCACAAAGGCTCTTGATGCCGACGAACGGCACCGTCCGCTGGACCACAACATCGGCGAGGCCGTCGACGGACGATTCGGGACCAGGGAGCGACTTGAAACTGCTTCCGCTTAGATGCGCCTCCCAAAAGGGCCGACTGCTACCGTAGTTGCGCAGTGGACCGTGGGTCAGGGCATATAAAAATGCCACAGTGTTGCCTTGGCCCTTGTCTCGCCATTCGCCCTTGTATTTGGCCAACACTTGGTCGAGAAGGAGGTCCAGACTGATGGCATCGTAAAGGCCGTGGAAAATGTGCACCGCCAAGATGCTGACATCTGGACCTGCCACCAGCGAGAATTTCAGGGGACTGCGAATCACATCGCCATCGTTGGCACGGACCCAGTCTTCGTGGACTCCATCTAGGATCTGTGTGGCATCTGTGAGGCCATCCATGCCAATGTGCGTCCAGGGAAGAGTGACCGCCTTCACGGCAACTTGGACAACACCATCGTTGGTCACAACAAACCGGGTGCGGAGGATGGAATTTCTTTGCACGGCCGCCTCCCAGGCCGACTTGAGGCGCTCAATAGACACGTCTTGCGCCAGATGGAAAGTAAACGTGTTGAAGTAGGCCGCCGTGTGCTCTTGCCCCGACCTGGACCGCGAGACCATGCCTTGCTGGAGAGCCGAGCAGGGCGCAATGTAGTCAATGTCTTCGGGATGCAAGCCAAGTGCCTCGCACGAAAATCCGCGGTTCCGGTGTTGGCACGCTTCCACAAGGAGACGCGCTTCCAGCAGAGGCCCAAGCTCGGCATTAGCTTTGTGAGACTTGAGCGCGGGGATGAGGTCGCCTAGAACCGGGTGAGACAAGATGAGTGACGGCGTGGCCGATACGCCGGCGCGCTGGAGAGCCCGTGCAAGCCGAAGAACCGATATCGAGTCGACTCCCAGCTCGAATATGCTGGCGCTGGGCGACAGACTCTCGTCCGGTCCCAAGAGAGAAAGCTGACGGAGCACGGTAGCCAGTTCCTTCCCAGGGAAGCTGCTGCAGAGCTCAAGCGTGTCCCCACCGCCACCGGCTCCTGTCGTCTTCATACGGTCTTCTGGGGCCAGGGCGCCAAAGAGCCGGCGTAGCTCCTTTGCTTCGGCTTTGTTGTTGGGTGAAAGCGGAATGAAAGGCAGCTGCACCACATATGTCGGCACCATGTACCCTGGCAGCCGCTCACGACAGGCTGCCTGCACTTTTCGAGACAGGGCAGCCGCCGTGTCACCCAGGATGGGTTCTGGCTTCTGGCTGTTCCTCGGCATGGGCGCCGAAGGCATGTCGGCGTTTGAAATCACGACAAAAGAAGCCAGGAAATCCTTCTTGTTGGTCTCGTCACGAATCACCAGCGTTGCAACGTCATCGACATTTCCGGCCCCGAGACGAATTGCATGGTTGATTTCGCCGATCTCGAGCCGCTGGCCTCGCAGCTTTACCTGGTCATCGGCCCGGCCGAGGAAGTCGTAGCAGCCATCGTGCAGCAGCCGCACAAGGTCGCCGGTTCGGTAAACACGCTCTCCATAGCCGGGATAGGACTTCTCGCTCAGCGTCGGGAACCGCTCTCTGGTCAGATCCTCGCGGTTGAGGTAGCCTTTGCCCACCAGCTTGCCCGACACACAGAGCTCGCCGACGGCGCCACGGAGCACGGGCGATTGCGTTCCGGGGCGGAAGACAAACGTGCCGACGTTGGGAAATTGTCTCCCAATGTTGGATGCCCGACCATTCTGCGGCACCTGCGGATAAGACGTCACTCCAATTGTCGCTTCTGTTGGCCCGTAAAAGTTGTGCACCGCACCGGTCGGTCCCCATGGATCCAACATCTCCTGCTTCAACGGCTCGCCTCCTGTAATGAACACGCCTCGGCACAGGCTCGGAACATCTCTCGGGTCCAGCAGGCGTCCCAAACTCGGAGTCAGGTCAATGTGTGTAATGTTGAGCCGCGATATGGTGCCGGCAAGATCTTCCAGAATGAGATCCCGAGGCGCGCCAACAAGAACGACGCCGACCGACCAGGTCCAGTACTGCTCAAGAACCGAGACGTCAAAGTGGAATGAGGCAAACTGGAGCCAGCGGGAGCTTTCGTCGTAGTGGTTCAGGAACAGCTCCTGGAACGCCAGCATGGCCTGAACCGCATTTTCATGCGTGATTGCACAGCCCTTTGGCGTTCCCGTAGTGCCAGAGGTGTACAGACAGTAGCACGTGTCGCTGGGAAGAATCTCTCGGCCCACAGAAAAGTCAATACCAGAAAGCGCGGGCTCCTGGGAAGCCAACGAGGACTCCTCGAGACCTAAAATTGGAACTCCAATCTCAGAGCCGAACAGGCCAGTCTCAGACGAACGTGTGTCTGCGCGCAATGCATCGGTCAGGAGAAGAGCGGCTTGGGAGTCCTGCAAAATAAACTCTTTTCGGGACGGCGGCGCTCCAGGATCCAAAGCCACGAACGAACACCCTGCTTTGAGAATTCCCAGTATCGCAAAGAACGCTTCTGGACACTTATCGAAGCACACGGAGACGATGGATCCGGGCGCTGCATAATTGGAGACGATTTCCGCCACCGCATTTCCGCGCTGATTGAGCATGGCGTACGTCCACTCTCTCGAAACTGGGTTTCCGGCGCTGTCAAAGGCCGTGACAAATTGCAGCGCAGTCTTATCTGGGATGACTCTGGCCTGGTGTTCCACAAATTGATGCATCAGTTTGATATCCGACTTCAGCTCTGGTTCTGCCGCGGGCAATGCACTGAAAAGACCGGGCTGCGACGCCACCAAATCGTCTTCGTTGCCGTCGGGGTTGAAAGCGAGATGACAGACGGTTGCATCAAATTGCCGGAGGAGCAAGTCCGCCTGCTCTTTGGGCAATATGCTGCTGTCAAACGTGATTTGATATTCAAGGGTTCCGTCTGCCCGAGGAATCACTTCCAGTGAGGCCGGGTAGTCAACCACAGCCTCCTCGTCGACAATCTTCCACGGGAGGGGTGTTTTTTCTGTCCCCATGTTTTGGTCGACATTTTGGTAGACGAGGAGGGTATCAAACAGACGAGCGTCTGGGTGCCCTAACCATTTCTGGATCTGGCTCAAAGGACGATGCTGCGTCTTCTGGAGCAGAATGTTGGTACTCAAAAGCTGGTCCACAAGCTGGCGGTTCGAAGTATGATTCTCGACAACAACTGGCAACGTTGTGAGACAAGGAAACGCAGCATCCGCTGTGGCCTCTGAGTTTCTCCCCGACAAAACAGCCCCAAACACGACTCCACTTTCTCCGACATAGGATGAAAGAATGCGGGCCCATGCCGCCTGAAGAACTGCGTGAACTGAGAAGCCAGAATTCTTCGCGGCATCGACCAGCTCAGAAAATAAATGGCGGCTTCGGCTGGAAGCAACTCTGACCGGCGATGATGGCACTTTCAGGGGGGTCAAGATTGGGAATGAGCTGACAACGGTACGCGACGCAAGCGCCTTCCAGGATTCGGAAATGTTGGAAGACGACGCTGCCGTTATTTGGTGAAGGATCTCGGAAACAGCGACCTCAGTCTGTGAAAATTGCCGCGGTGGCGACCCGGTGCAGTAACGCGACACATTCTCCAATATCATGCCAAGGCTTGTTGCATCGTACAGGCCGTGGTGAATGGCCACTTGACACGTCAGCCCCGTACCATTGGCATCCTCGACGATGGCAACCTGCCAAGGAGGGATATGCATATTGGTGAGCGCGTGTTGTGTTGCATCCAATCTCCATTTCTGCACATTGAACAGCGCTTGCTCTTGTTTTCGTACGACTCGTATCTGATTGAGATGCGAGACAGCGGATGCAGTCCTGAATTGGATCATTGCAAATGGAGACAGAAAATCTGCAGCGCTTCCATCTTCAAGGCTGATAAACCCGGTCCGTAGCATAGGCGTTGTCATTGCGACCTGCTCCCAGGCCAGTTTCCAGCTCTCGACTGTCAAGGCCACAGCTGCATCAGGGTCGGCTTGCAGAGTAACGAAATTGAAGTAGTGGCGTCCATTTGAGCGGAAGAATTCTGCAAGGAGGCCGGACTGGAGCGGTGTGCACGGCATGATTGACTCAATGTCCTCACTCTTGAGCCCGCTCCTTCCAATCGTAGGTCCCAAGAGTGCTCTAAAGTCTGGGAAATCATGTCCGGCCGGCGAAGACGCCGGCGAAGACGCCGCTGTCTCAATTTCGGATGACGACATCGGTGCTGATGCCTCAGAAACAGCCGTGGAGGATCGAGCAAGGAAATGGGCCAATTCCATACTGCTCGGATACTCCATAACATCGACGGCAGAAACCAGCAAACCCCGCTTCCGCAGTCTTGCGGCAACCTGCACAGCCCGGACGCTGTCAAGCCCCAAGCGGTAAATGGCTGTCTTCCGTTGAATTTGGCTTTCGGGGACGCCGGACAGGCTCGAGAGAACGGATCGGATGGTGGATTCTGTCGAGTTCCAGTCCTCGACACTCAATAATGCTGCCGTGGCTTGTTGGTCCTCGTGAGTTTGCAATGGTTTGTGCTCGAATTGCAAGTCCACTTGGCTTATTGCCTGACAGAGCTGCGACGGCAGATCCTCCCGATGCGAAATCTGCGAGGAAGAAAAGTGCAGAAATGTTCCAATGAGGTTTTCAACCAGCTGGGATATGAGCGATGCTGCAGCATCTGAAACAAATGAACTGGCCAGAGTGTTAGCCTAGGAGACGCTCTTGTAGAAAAGCGAGAAACTTGCGTGTCATGATGTATCCGAGCGCTTAGGCGGTCTTGGCTTGGATCCGGTATCAGCTCACAAACAAGAGGGAACTACAAGACGTCAGTCACCATGAATATTAGAATACAAAAGGAGAGAACACCTACATCCATCTCGCCGTCATCTCTCTCAAGTGTCCAAACGGTCTCGTCCCGTTTTCCAGCCGGTTGTTGGAGCAGTAGGAGGCTGTCAAACAGTCGAACACCGCCACTGTGCTTCCTCTGGATACGTCTCAAAGGCGTGAATTGATGCCGCATCATATCTGGATTCAAAGATTGGAAATAGGACATCAAATCCTTATTTGTGCGCATCTCCGAAAGTTGAGCCCGGACAGGTAGAGTATTGAAGCAGGGCGCCACGAGTTTGTCGATCCCAGCCAGAGGGAGAGACCGGCCGTTGTAAACATTTCCAAAGCAGACGTCATCTTCTTCTGTAAGCAGCTGAAGGACAGTCGCCCAGACGCTCTGGAACGCGGTCAAAAGCGAGAAGCCGAGGCTGTTAGACCGAGCTTGTATTCTGGACAGAGACGTGCCGAAAATATGCGTGAGCACTCTTTTCTGGTCTGCACAACAGTTCGGCGCGTTGCGAAAAAGCGTTGGCATGAAACCAGAAAGATGGGTCTCCCAGTAAGATTCTGTCGACGGGGGCAAAGCAAGGGACTGGGACAGGAACGAGCCAAATGACGATGCAGGCTGTGGTAATGGTACGTCATTAACAGTCTGTTCGACTTCGAGCAAAAGGTTTTCCATGGCCTCTCCATCATACAGTGCATGGTGACAGATGAACGAGAGGAAGCAGCGTTGAGGCTGACGGATTAAGGCCAAGGACACAGGCGGTTGGTACGAGTCAACCGGGTCGGCCAGTGATAGCAAATGGTGGCTAACAAATTCGTCAATGGAAGTGGCAGGTCCTGGGCTGTCCTGCTCTCGCGCGCCATATTCACGCCAAGTTGGCTCCCAGTTTTCAAGGACAACCTGAGCAATCGGATGATTGGAAACCTCCGTGGTAATGAAGAAGGTGCGCAGCAGTTCTTCGCGTTGGCTAATCTTCAACCAGGAGGCATGCACCTTCTCTGGGGCCGTATTCAGTCGAAAGAGCATGTGGTTGAGGTAAGACTTTCCTCGTGCCAGAGAGACGAGCATGCCTTCTTGTAGGGGCGTGCAAGGAAGTACCCTGCTGAACACCAGACCACGAGGGCTCAATGTTTCTTGAAGCTCATGTTGGAAAGTTGATGAGAACAAGTCGAGAGAATAGAGGCTTGGTGTGCCCGTCTGTGAGTCCATATCTCCGAGAACTTGTGCCAGCCGAGCGACAGACGCATTCTTGAGGATGTCGGAAATCGGAAGCCGGCGCTGCAGCGACTGATGTACAAGCTTGGACAGCCGAATTGCTGATATGGAGTCCAGCCCGAGACTGGGAAGAGGCGTCCACCGGCCGATGGGGTTTAGGCCAGTGCCGAGCGCTTGAGCGACGATCTCGGCAACGCTCTTCTCCAGATCCGACCACTGGCTCTGATTTTCATCACTGCCGGCAGCAGATCCAAAGGTGTCACTGGTTGAGGACAGGAGGTCTTGGGACAGACCTTTGAATAGGTCTTTTAACGCATGCCGATTCGTCTTACCAGCCGGCGTGAGAGGGATAGACGAGATGGGTATCAGATGAATGGGCACCATGTACGCTGGCAACCGCGATTTTAGCATACTGAAGAGCCGGTTGACCAGGGACGAAAGGGACGCATCGCTGAAGCTGGGGACGTGGATGGAGGATGTCGGTGCCGATGTTTCGTGCTTGGTGGGCAAAAAGAAGGATGCCAACAGCTCAGAAGCCGAGTCGGTGCGGTGAAGAAGAAGCGTTTGGGGCTCCATTACAAGGCCAGATTCGCGCAGCACGGCATTGATCTCGCCGAGTTCGATCCGCTGACCCCGCAGTTTGATTTGGTCGTCGATTCGTCCAGCAAACAAGAGAGAGCCATCAGGAAACATGCGTCCCATATCACCTGAGCGGTGGAGGCGTCCGTATAAAGGGTGGTGGACAAACTTGGTGGCTGTCACTGACGGCAAGTGCAAGTATCCCAAGGCGACCTGATCACCACCAAAACAAAGCTCGCCCAGTGCACCACGGGCAACCGGCTCAAGACTGTTGGGGTGAAGAACAAGAGTCGAGGAGTTTTCGAAGGCAAATCCCAGTACGGGAAGAACGTCTTGGGCCGTCATCTTCTTCACAGAAACAATGTTTGTCGTCTCAGAGGGACCGTATCCTGCAAATGCAAGTCAGTGGGGCAAAGAAGACCATAAAACAGACATTGATATCTCCACTTACCACCATACAGTCCCCTTGGAGACCACATCTTGAAAACAGTCTCTGTGAGTGCTTCACCAGATGTCACAAGCATCTGCACCAATGGAGTTTTCTTGGGGTCCACCAGCGAAGCCACAGTCGGCGTCATACTCAGATGGGTCACCTTCAGGAGGCGTATGGCGCGTTCCAGGTCGTCAAATAGAACGTCGTTGGTCGCCGTACAGAGGCACATCCCCGTCTGCCAAGTGAAGAATATCTCAAAGACAGAAACGTCGAAAGCTTGTGAGCACGACTGAAGCATCCTCCCATCCTCTTTCACTGGATAAATGCGAGCCAGGACGTCCAAATTGCTGACGATGTTGAGTTGTGAAACGCAAACACCTTTGGGGACGCCGGTGCTTCCAGATGTGTAAATCACGTAGGCCATCCTCTCAGGCTCGACGGGGATATTGTCGAGCATAGAATCCGAAAAGCTGTTGAGATCGGCTAGCTGAAGATCGAGAGCCGTGACGGGTAGATTTTCGACGAGGCTCTCCTTTGCCGCCGTGTTTGTCAGGCACAGCCGAGCGCCGGCATGCTCAATGATCGTTCCAGCACGAGCAAGAGGAGTGGTAGGCAGAAGGGGGAGGAGGACACAGCCGGCCTTGAGGATGCCCAGCATTCCAGAATAGAGATAAGGCGACTTTTCCATGATGATGGACACGATGTCTCCGGGCACGGCTCCATTCGACTGCAGATACCTAGCGATGCGGTTGGCAAGGCTGTCTAGTTCGCGATAGGTGAGATATTGGCATTCAGTGCCGTCTTCTCCAATTGACGTTGCAACACAGAGCGCCTGTCGACTCGGATATTGCTGGGCTGTCTCCTGGATAATACGAGCAAGATCGGCACAACCCTCAAAAGTTTTGTAGTCCGTATTGTGGAGGGACAAGAGATCTAGTGGGAAGCAGGAGCGGATTTTCGAGGTCTCCTGGTCCGCATAGTTTGCAATATGGCGGACGATGTATCGGTACTGCTCAATCATGAGACTGATCTGCTCTCGGGGGAATACGTCACCATGGAAGGTAACGCGAATCTGGAATTTATCGTCGACTGGTTCGATTTCCCACAGCAACTTTGTTTCCAGATAATCCTTGTGTGCCACTTCTCTCACAAGATCGTGTGACGTCTTTTGGCTGTAAAGGGACTCCTGGTAGACAAACAGGACGTCAAAGAGAGAGTGGCCCGGTAGTAGCCCTGCCGTCTTCTTGATCTCGGCGAGCGGCAAAAACGCGTGGGGAAGTAGTGATCTGCTCGTGGACTGGGTCGTATTAATGAGGTCGCGATTTGTTCGCACTTGAGAAAGGTCGACTCGGAGAGGCAGAGTCTGCAGACAGGGGCCAACGATGTGCTCTATACCATCGACCGGGAGCGTCCGTCCAGAGGCCACGGTGCCAATGACCACGTCGCTCGAGCCAACCAAGGAAGCCCAGAGCCAGGCCAGGGCTGCCTGGAAGACTGCCTGTTTGGCGCATTCGAGCTTCTGTGAGATCTTCTCGACGGCAGTAGAGTCGACAGTCGTTAGCACGCTCGTTTGTGTGAAGACGCCAGCCGGGTTGTCAATTCTGGATCTCAATTCTGGAAGTAGACTGGGTTGATGGCCGTTTAGCAATTGGGCCCAAAATTGTCTCGCCGTATCCTTTTCGCTCGCAGAAATGGAGAGAGAGTGGTCAACGACGCGACTATATGGGGGTCTGGGAGCAAGATCGCCACCCCGAAGCAAAGTCTCCAGATCCGTCCGAATCAGATCCATGGACCAGCCATCATAGACAGCATGATGAAGTCGCAGAACAGCACGGACGTGCTGCAGCGTGTCAGTGCATGCTGGCTCGTAGATCTCGACTAGGAAGGTCTGCAGAAGCGATAGCTCGGTATCAAAGACAAAGTCGCGTGTCAACGAGCCGACTTTCTGGATCTGTTTGGGCGATACCTGTCGCCAACGCAGCTGGACGAACCGGCCGTCAAGCTGAAGGAAACCCGTTCTCAGAGCCTCGTTCCTCTCGACAAGAAGCTGAAAGCAAGACGAGATCTGGTCGGCGCTGTGCTGCCCGGTGAATTCGAGCTCAATCCAGTTGCTGTAGGCTTGGGGGTCTGCCAGCGTCTCCCCCAACATCGCCGTCTGGACTGGTGTGCACTCGGAGACGGAGTCAATGAGATATTTCTCGATCCATTCCTGCAGCACGGGAGTCGCGCTGAGAATCGACTCGCCGCCTAGGCGCAGTGGCTGCTCAGGATCATGGACGCCGGACGTGCGGCCGCCGATCAAGCCGTCGCTTGTTCGCTCGGCCCTCTGTTCTAGCTGCCGGATGCGATCATGAAGAGACAACAGCGTCTTGGCTTCCAGGACGTCAATTGCGCTAACGTTGTGAAAACCAGCAGCCCGGATGGAGGCCGCAAATCGAATAGATCGCAGCGAATCCACTCCGGCCGCAGCCAGCGGAAATGCGCCTTCTATATCACAGCCCAGAATATCACGTGCAGTTTCATGCAGCAGGCGGTCGAGGTCGTCCTTGAAGTCGGCCGGCTGCATCGACTGTGACGCTGCTGCGGACCGCTGCGATGCGGTATACTCGTCGACGAGACGTTTGCGGTCGACTTTTCCCGAGGCCAGCCGAGGGAACTCCGACAAAATGACAAAGTCGCCGGGGATCATGAATCGCGGCAGCCAAGACTTGCACGACTCCAAGACCCTGTCTTCCATGGCCGGACCGGCATCGGGCCCGGCATCGCAGAAAGCCACCAGATTTCCATTAATGACGGCAGCGGCGCTGCCGAGACATCCGTCTGCTCGGAGCACGGCCTGCTCAATCTCACCGAGCTCAATTCGCTGGCCTCGCAACTTCACCTGTCCGCCGCCGAGACGTCCGGAACACTCCAGGATACCGTCTTCGGTGAGGCGGGCCTTGTCGCCCGTTCGGTACAGACGGCCAAACTTGACCGTGTCAATAAAAGCCGCAGCAGTCTGCTCAGGCCGATTTATGTAGCCACGAGCCAGCTGGTAGCCCCCAACAGCCAGCTCGCCGACTTCGCCATAGGGGACAACCTTTGGGTCTCCTGGCGGCGCTGGCTCGTTCTCGTGTGGAAGTTCTAATACGTACGCCGACACTGTGTCAAGTGGAAACCCGATATTTTTAACAGAGGCCGCACCATCCAAAGCTGGCTGGAGTGTGCTGTTACGGTTAGGGGGGGTATTCCCAGGAACTGGCAAGTGGTAATAGAAGCAGTACGAACCAATGAATAGCGGCTTCGGTTGGACCGTACATGGCCCAGAGGATGCTGGGGTGGACGTCGCTGGCTCCAAACTCGCGGACGACAGGCTCCGTGAGCATCTCGCCAATGGTCAGCAACAGGCGCAGACCGGGCGCATTGTCGCGGCTGCGCAAAAGACTGCCGGCTACCGTAGGTGTGAGCTCGCAGGCATCGACATTCAAGCTGCGGATGACGGCGGGAAGGTCGCTGAGCATCTCAGCGCGGTTGCAGCTGACGAGTGTGGCACCGCGGAAGAGGGGGAAGAAGATTTCAAAGACAGAAACGTCAAACGTCGGAGCTGCAAATTGCAGGAAACGCCCAAAGGGCGGGATGTGTCGGTCGTGAGCGAGAAGACTTTGGGTGGCGGCGATGTGGGGAACTCCAACACCCTTGGGAGTGCCTGTCGAGCCGGATGTGTACATGACATAGGCGAGGTCGTCCTCCCGTGGAATCCTCGCAGCTGGTGCGTCTTGCGTCTGGGGGAGCTCGCTGGCCCCGAAGAGACCAAGCTTGTCGACCAAAACCACGCTGATGGCTAAATCAGACGGTAGTTTCGCGGCCATTGCCTCAGTGGTCAAGACCACGGCGGCAGACACATCGCTGAGGATGAAGCGGATGCGCTCAACTGGCGCATCCAGCTGGATCGGGCAGAAAGCGCCGCCCGCCTTGAGGACGGCCAGTTGCGAGACATAGAGTTCAGGGGCCTGGGGAATGAGCAAGGGAACGACAAACTCGGCGCACGCCGTTGAAGCCTGGTGTTGTCTCTGGGTGATCTCTGCAGCCAGTAGCTGAGCCTTGTGGTGGAGCTGGGCATAGGACAGGCGGGTTCTTTGGCCGTCAGCAGCCTGGTAATCCAGCGCTGGAATGCTGGCAGAGTCGTCGGCTGAGCCCACCTGGCCCGTCTCCGAGCCAAAGAGGAGATGGTGCAGCAGGCCGGGTCCCGGAAGCCGCTGAGGTTGCGCGTTCAAGATGGAGAGCCGGTTCTCGGCATCCATGATGGGTCCGTATGTCTCGGAGTAAACGCCTCGGTTTATGTGCTCGTTTAAGCGGGGAAAGGGCGGTTATGCAGCAAGAAAATGAATCTGCAGTGCCAGCAGAAGTCGACGGCTGCGATTTTCCCTTAATTCCTCCCCTTTTGTACTTCAGGTGCTTCCCCCTTTTGCTTCTCACAGAGTCTCGCGATGGCAGCCAGAAACGTCATAGGATATTCCCGGGACGCGATTGGCGCGTTGGCTTGGAACGTTCCCAGAGAAGAATATTAGCAGTAGTTTGGGTGGCGTGGGGGGGCGGAGGGGGGGGGGGGGGGGGGGGGGGGGGGGGGGGAGAAGTGTGCATGTGCATGTGGCATGTGCAGGGGAGGTAGTGCATAAAGGTGCAGTTGAGGCTCGAAGCTCGTAGAGCTCATGCAGCTGTGATGTTTCTGCTTTCTTTTGTGGTAATGCTAGCAGACAGGCAAGTCAGAGAGGCAAGTCCGACCCAAGTGATATCCCCGAACGCTCATTATTAGCCAAAATCCGAGCGTGCAGGGTTGCAGTCTCGCATCCGAATCAGGAAGGTTATCGGCAACAGCGCGAGTGGCAGGTGCTTGCTACCCGTGCAGAGTGGCCTTAGTTCTTTCCCATTCAATGCCGACCCAGCGGACCCCACGTTTCCATTATGTCCTGGCTTCCATGGCAGGCCGAGAATGCAAGGCTGCCAGCAGGAAATACTACCAATATGTGCGCGAAGAACGAAGGTGACAGGGCACGACCCATTGAAAGAAGAGGTGGGGCAGAGAGGGGGGGGAGGGGGCAATGTTTCCCTACCGCTCTACGCGACCTAGAAATGCTGCGCCGACTCCGATTACGATTTCTCGTACACTCTTGCACGACAAGAGGAAAAAGCTACGGCAGTGGAGCAGGCCACCCAAAGTGCACTAAGATTACAGGGGCCTTAGCAGGGCCGCTATAGCCGCGAGGGGTGACCAGATGCCACAGGGGAGTGAACCAAGTGATTTGACCGACTTATCGTATTAGATTTTGTGACGCCCTTGACGGTGGGGAAGCGGCCGATGCCACCGGGATCCTTGCTGCTTCTGGTTTTTATTTCTCATATTTTCTCAGTTTTCCTTTTTCACTTTACGTCAACGCCCCAGCATCTGCGAGTTGCGGAGTGGGCTTTTTCCTCGGTCGATTCGGTCCTTTCGGCTGGTTCTTGTCGGTTTCTCTTGTCGGTTTCGCCTGATTTGGCAGAGGCCGAGCTTGGCAGTCGGCGCAAATACTCTCGAGCGGTTGTTCCCATCTGCCAAGTGTCGGTTTTTCGACATGGCCACGCGCGTCTTTTGACTGGCGAGTGCTACCCGTACGAGTAAAACTGCCTGCCGCACGATACGAGTAGCTTCTTGCTCGGCTGCAGCCACCATCTAGCCCTCTGGCCCTCCCCGCGCCTGGTGCGTCTGGTGCGTTCTGGTGGGGTCTGGGGACGGATTCATTGGCTGTGCCCGTGTCTCACGAGCTCCATGGATCTGTTAGACAGCCTCTCATCGCCTGCACGCGCAACACTCCTTGCGTCTACCTACACCGGTCCATGCCTGTGGCCGCGTATGACGCCATGCCGCCCCAGGGACCGCTTCATTCGGGGTTGCGTGTGATTACTTTCTGTCTCCTCTCATTGGTTGTTCCCATTACAGAACACATGCTTCAGCCTCTGAAAGCGGGATGCACCCTTAGCCGGCCGAATGAGGTTGCTTGCTTTTCTGCTGACTCTCAGATTGGTCGCACTCTCTCGCCATGACAGGTAGGGCCGCGGCAGCCGCTCACCAAGGCGAAAGAGCGAGGGGGGGAGGGGAATTCGTGTGACTGTGGCTGTTGTTGTGGGACAGTGTGCACCAGTTTGCACATGCTCAATTGCCCCGTATGAGAGGGAGTGTGTATTGGGGGGAAGCAAGTGGTAGATATCGAAGGGCGAGGCAGGAGAAACAGGAGACACAGGAGAAACAGGCACAGTGCCTTTCGTATCCAACTCGGAATGCGCGCAACCTCCCGCCACTACTGCTTCCTGCCAAACACTGACTGCACAATCTCGCCAGAGCGCGTCGCCAGGACCGACAGAAGCGTGTCGCTGAGCTGTTGGGCAAGTGTTAGTCGGGTGGGTGTGTCGGGCGGCTGTGCAAAAATCAAAAGGACCACTCACTCCGTGGGTGGTCTCGTTGCAGCCCTGCAGCCAGACACCCGAGTCGTCTGCAATGCGGCCGGGGGCGAACTGGACCTTGTAGTCACGCGCAACCCGGAGGACCTTAGTGGGGACGCCGTCCTCGTGGACCTCCCACTTGTCCGTTGTGGCTTGGCCCGGTGCCTTTTCGGGTAGCAGCGGCCAGAGCCCCTTGAGTATGTCCAAATGGGCATTGCGCTGGTAGCCGGTGGCAGCAATGACCAGGTCGACGTCGAGGCGCTCGACATGGTTGTGGCCGTTCGTGTCATTGGTGCCATTGGCACCATTGGTGGTACTGGTGCCATTGGTGGCAGGCCTATCATCCCGCTCAAACAGTAGAGTCAGGGCACCGCCCTTTTCGGCTGGCTCAACGCCTACAGCCCGGCGCTTGCTCAGGATGCGATGGGGCCAGGCGGTCTCATCGGCGCCCAGCGTGCGGCGCTGATGGTACATGCGCTCGTAGAGCGTCTCGATCAGCTCCAACCGCACGACGCCGTAGTTGGTGGCCCGCGCCTCAGCCAGCAGGTTGTGGCGGTCACCGGCCGGCCGAGGGTACAGCTCGTCAACGTAGCTGGGGTTGAAGATGGAGTTGACGCTGAACGTGTGAGTAGGAGGGCGGCGAAGAAAAACAGCAGGAAGAGACGTACAAGGGAGAATCGTCGCTCGGCTTAAGAAACTCGGACCGCATCACGAGGCGCGTCTGCGAGTTGGGGTACAGCACTTGGATGTTGTTGAAGATCTCGGCCGCGCTCTGGCCGGCACCCACAATGGCCACCCGGTGCGGAGCATTGCGGTCGTCCAGCAGGACCGGCACGAGGTGGGCGTACTGTGACGAGTGGATGACACGCGGGTTGTCGGCCGGCAGACAGGCCGGCAGCTTTGGCTGGCCGCCCGTGGCCAGCAGCACGTTGCGGGCGCGGAACGTCTGGCGGCCGGCAGCCGTGTCCGCGACCACGCAAAAGGTGGTCAGGGGGTCGTTGCTGTCCGTGGCGCCCTTGGCCGTCTCGGCCGCGACGGACAAGACCTCGCTACCGTAGCAGACCGAGTCGTCAAAGAAGCTGGCACACCAGCGCAGGTAGTCCTCGTACTCGGTCCGCGTGGGCAGAAAGGTGCCGAGGTTGGTGAACTCGACCAGACGCCCTTGACAGTGCAAATAGTTGACAAAGGTAAAGGCGGAGCGGGGGTCTCGCAGCGTGGCCAGGTCCTTGATATACGAGATCTGCATCTTGGCACCCGGCAGCAGCATGCCAGCATGCCAGGCAAAGCGGTCCTGTTTCTCGAGGAAGAGCACGCGCGGGGTCGGCCCGGGCAGCGAGCCGACCTCGAGGGCATCGTGCAGCGCAATGGCGACGGCGAGGCTGGCCGGCCCAAAGCCAACGCAAAGCAGATCCTGCACGGCGCTGACGTCAGGCGGAGGGAGGCCGGACCGCGCCTTGCTGGCGTCGCCGGTGGCCGCGGCCGCGGCCGCATTGTCAAGATTCTTGCTCCGGATCGCCATGGCTGCAGTGTGTGGGCGGCGTCCCGTCAACTTTGGCTGCGCTGGTCGACGGCGTATGTTGACTTAAGACTGGCGCCCAGCCCGGAAGAGGCACAGCCCGACTCAAAGCCACACAGACTTCTCTGGTGGTATCCCCGAGCCCTTTCTGCTGCAGTAGCCCCGGTAGCCCGAGGGCGTAAGGTAGGTTTGTGGCGGCGTGGCCCGATGATCACAGGCCCCCACGTCGACTACTCTTGGCTCCAGAGGCGGGAGCGCTTATTGCTCGTTTTTCCTGTTTCGTGTTTGTCTCGCCGTTTGTGTCTCCGGAAAGTGGCGTGCTTTTTCTGTCGACTGGAAAAAAAAAGCCCTGCTTAGGACAACGCGAAAAGGTGCCGTCACGCTCTTACGACATTCCTGTCCATCACTTTTGTCTTTGACATCGCCCCCTTCCCCCCAGTCCCGCTAAACAAATCGCTATTGCTGACCGGCCAGGCCCGGCATGCCGCCTGCGTCATTCGTACAGGAGGGGTTGTGTGCCCGTTTGTGGGTGTCTTGGGAATGGAAAAAAAAAAAAAAAAAGAGGGCCGCTAAGGTAGACGGTTAGATTTTATTAGGCTCTTTTCCAAAAAGGTGCGCACGCTTGACCGGAAGGTGCTTGGCGGAGTGTCTTGCCTGATCGACTAACTCATACTTTGTACGCTTCGGCCTAGGTGTGTCTAGGTGATTTGGGCGATACGTGTGCTAGGGGGTGCTAACGGCGGGCGCGAAGTGGACGGCGCACATGCTGGCACGCGTAATGGCAGTAATTGGAGCATCTGTGATTACGGTGTCTGGGAATCTTGCGCGGTGCAAACGCAAGCAGCTGCCCGAAGGAGACACACTTGGCAGTGCATCGCCCCTGCCGTGCGACATCGTATGTTAATAGCTCGGATTTAGGCCTGGGCGCCGAGGAGCCACTGCTGACGGCACGGCAAAGCCGTAACGGCACAGCTTTGCATTACTAAAAGATACACAACACAATGCAGTTGCGCGAAAACTAGGAAAAAAGCCGGAAAACACAAAACGGCCGGGTGCGGCATCGGCATTATCGCTTGATCTGATAAGATCTAATCCCAGTATAGAGCCAGTAGCTTCCGACGTGGCCACCCTACCGACCTCTTCGACCAATTTGCACCAAATTTTGCACCCATTTGCCAAGTCCACGCGGCCCGCTGGGCACCGAAACCGCAACGGCAGGGGTCGTATCCGCCGCGCTGCAATTTCGAGGTACCAGCACCTTGGCGCCGAGAACAGCCAGAAATCGATCGGCAGGAACTTCAGCGAGCGACAGGGCTTCAATGGCGGAGACGTAAAGCCGACGCCCGGCAACGATATCGTAGACGTCATGGACCTCGGCGCCGTCATTGTCAGGCCCTTTCCCCACCCCCCTCCTTCCATCTACGCACATCATCGCCGAAGTGCTGTATAGGGATCGTCAAGGCGTAAGTCTCGACATGCGAGGTCGGCGAGCTTGGATCTCAACGAATAAGAACCACGACCACAAAGTATACGAGTCGTATCATAGCCGACGGTGATACTCCGCACTCACCCCGGGACAGGTCGTTTTCGTATTCTTCCGCAACGCTAAGAGAAGGCGGCAACTAGTCCGTCATGCCCAAACTGACCGGGCGCTCGATTATGAGAATGGGTCGTCGCTAAAGCCAGGTGCCGGCGCACGTTTCCCCTATGGGCAAAGCACCGTCACATGGGCATAACCACGGTGGAAAATGGAGCAGAGCACAACTGCCAAGAGAAGGCCAGAGGGATATCAGTGGGAAGTACCCAGGACCTGGTGTTTTAACTGACAAGATACAAGGTAGACTAAACTAGCAAAACTCAAAACTATCCAACATCCGCCACTGAGCCTCCGAACAGAGTAGAAACCACTTCGACAGGCCACCGACAAGCCCAAAAACGTAAGCGCAACTCACAACAGACCGCAGACACTTTGCAGACATACAACAGGCAGCTTGTGCCACAAGCTGGATCGATAATCCACACAAGGTGGGAGCCGAAATCAAACAGGAATTTCAGCAAGACAGAGAAAGCTACGTGCCTCCTCGAACAAACGTCCACGTCGTCGTGTCAATGTTGTGCAGTGTCGACTCGAAGTAGTCACATGACTCCGCTTTCGAACATGTGCAACTGTGTCCGTACATGCACAAGACATCTCGGCACCTGGCCCCGTTGCGGCACCGTTTCTTGCGCATGGTGTGACGCAGCGCCAGTAGCCTCACGTCGGAGAGCTTCTCATGCGAGTATAGGCAAGTTGCACCGTGACGGCAACGGGACGCGAGGTGGTGTTCATGGCAGACACGCTGTCGCCTCATCCAGTCCTTGACATTGTCGGCCACCACCGGTAGCTGTAAGTCGAGGCGTTGGTTGGACGCATTGACGACAACCATGGACTCTGAAATCTTGTCAAACATCGGTAGTTGAGGGGGGGGCGACAGCATTCCGGTCTCCATGGTAGGAGGGGGTGTATTCGTCGGCGCAAATGGCATAGGATTCTTCAGTACGGCCGGTATAGAATTCGTCGGTTCAGCCTGAGTAGGCTTCGTCGGCGGTACGGACGGCCTATTAAACAAATTGGTGAACCAACTGCCAGACGTTTTGGCAGGTGCAGACTCGGCCGGTGCAGAAACGGCCGGGTCAGAAACGGCCGGGTCAGACACCGGCTTTGGTACTTCCGCCGGTTCAGGCTGCGGCGGACTGGAGCCTGAATGTGGCCGGGGGACTGGACTCTTTTTGAAGAAGCCGTCCAGGTCTGTGGTTTGAAAGGGTAGACCAAAATACTCGGCGCCGGTCTGGCCCGACTGGACCAACACGACCTTGGCCAGGGCTTCGCGATCGTCCACGTATCGTTCCAGTGTGCGCACGTAGCCATTGTCGTGGCAACAGGCCAGAAGAATGCGGCGGCAGCAGGGATTGTACACAAACTGGCGGAACGACGCTGGCCATCTTAGCATCGGGAGGAGGGCCAGCGAGGGAAGCATTCGTCATACATACCTGCCACCTTTTGGTCGGCACGGTCCTTGCCCCGGCCGACCAGAACAAAGTCAAAGAGATCCTCAGTTTGCGAGAAGCTCGACGCGAAGCTTAGGAAACGCTCCTGGGCCTGTTGTCGGGGCACGCCCATCGTGCGCTCCAGCAGGTGAACGCGGCCGTGGTTGGACGCAAACGCTTTGGCGACGACAGGCAGGTCGGCGTCGCCGTCGCCATCGCCGGGTCGGGACTGCAAATAGTTCTTGATGGCCGCCCGTAGCTCGACGGCGGCCGCCTTTCCGCCCTCCACAGCGCCCTGCTGCAGGTAATCGTGCATCTGGATATTAGTTTTTTTGTGTAACAGACCGCAAAGGGGAGAATGAAAACGCACCAGGTAGCCGTCGCCGTCGGCATCTACGAGGACGAGCACAAAAGCACTCTCCCGCTGCTCTCTATCAGCCGTCTGTGGGTCGATTGAACGCTCTGGGGATACGCACCATAGCTTTGGCACGGGCCTCTGCCTCTTCTGCAGCTTTCGTCTGCAGTGTCTTGATCTGGTGGTTCGCCTTGTCCTGGACGGACTGCCTTTCGCGGCACGCATCGCGGCACTCTTGCAACAGCTCCTCGCGGATAATCTGATTGGCGTCGGTCAGAACAAGCGACACGGCAGCGATCGAAAGGACTTGCCGTGAACTGTCCGAGCAACTGCTTGTGCTCAGTGGTGTATCGGGCGACAAAGTCGTTGAATTTCCTGCCATGTTCCGCATTTGAGACCATCTTCGCGGTGCCAACGTGTGCAGCCACACGCAGATGAATGGGGGAATAGCAGCAGAAGCAGCAGGAGGGGAAACGCTGCACTCTTAAGCCCCTCCTTCTTCGTCCTCCGGCCCAATTTGCTGGCCAGGCAGACTGGGGTTGCGGGCGGTCGGGCGCTTAATGCATGCATCGGGTGTTCAGCCTTGGACGCTGCGCAGTTGTCAGTCTGCCAATGAGACGAGAGCGGAACACGCGATTCATGGAAAGCCGCCGAATTTTGGCGAACAGACCCCCGAAATGCGTCAAATGGCGGGGAACTCACTGGCACCCGATCGCGGATGAGGTTCTGCGGCCGAGTCAACAGCTCTTGGCAACTGGTGTTATTGCACCCATTTATGTCGGTAACAGATAATTATATAAGATACAAAGTGCGACAGCGTCCAGGAGCTGCAAAGGTGGCCAAAGACGAGGAGAGAATGGCGGGCGAGCAGATATGCAGTGGCTCATTTATTGAGCCAAGATGACAGCCAGTTTCAAGAGAGCTCACATGCAACGAGACGAAGAATCCCTGGAGGAGTTGTCAATTCGAAGCCATCCGACGCTGCATTTGGTGATTTGGCGTAGTGGTTTTGGCGACTGTGGTTTTGGATGCAGTCCAACTTCCCCTTCTCAAGAAAGGTGACACGAACAAAATCGTGACTTCCCCATTATCGAGGCGCTTAGCCTTTCTTGCTTAGGCCTCGTCCGCAGCTGCCGCGCCGAGCGTCCGAAACATTAGACATACCCGCGCTAGCAATACCAAGGGGAAAGTGGCCTTGTGTTGTGTGGGCATCTCGTGTGATCGAGAGGCCGCTGGGAGACACGGATCTACCTCTGCCGCGAAGCCTTTGCCTTCCGCTTCTTGAAGAGCACCGCCGGCGCTGGTGCGGAATTCTGCTCTGGTGTTGGAGGGCCCGATCCAGCTTCGGCCTCTTCTTGTTTTATTCTGGTGGGAGGGGGAACCGCCTTGTCTGGTTCCTCTGTGCCTCCTGGTCCATCCTGCGGGTCTTTCTCCTCCTCTTTCACCTCTTTCTCCCCCTTTACCCCGTCGTTGCCATCATCGTCTGCCCCAGTATCCTCTTCCTTCTCCTTCTTCTCTTTCTTCGGTACCGCCACCACGCCATTCAGCAGGCTGTCCAGATCCTCATCGACGCCGTCCGGTAAGGTCCTCGAGTCGCGTCCCCACTGTCGCGGTCGCTTAAACAAGCCCTGCACGGCTGCATCCAGGTCCAGCCCAGAGTGCCCACCGGCCACGGCCCCGTCTCCGCTATCCATATCGCCATCTTCCTCATTGGCATCACCCTCGTGTCTCCGTTTTCGCACACCAATCGCCCGGCTGGCCACAGCGGCCGCGCCCTCCTCGATGACCCGCGTCGTCGTCACCGTCCACTCCCCCGCCATAGCCAGTCCACCCCGAAACGCGTCCGGGATGCTGACGCCTAGCTCTGCCAGCTGTTCAAGCTGCTCTGTGGGTGGCCCGGTCGTGGCCGGTGTGGTCTTTGGCGGTGGCGGTGCAGGTCGCATGGACGGCCGCGCTGGGGCCGTCTTCCCTGCGCCATCGCCCACAATCCCGTTCAGACGTGCTACCTCGCGGCGAGCCTGCTCCTGCTCCCGCTCCTGTCGGTCGTGGTCGCGGTGGAGGTCGCGTAACGCCCGCCGAACGGCGGACTGGTGCTTGCCAGTGGCCTCATGGTTGGCACGGCCAAGCTTCGTGTCGGTGACGTACACGGAGCAGTTCTTGCACCAGTACTTGGGCGTGGACTTCCAGTAGTCAGCCATCAGTGCTGCGGTGGTCGGATGCTACGAATACTAGTAAATGCGCAGGCAGAATGCAAAGCTGTCACGGCCAATAAAATTGCTGATGTGATTACTAAGACTGGATCTGCGCCGCACAGGCCTCCCGCTCAGCCTTGATGGGCGCGAGGGCAGCTCTATGGCTGATTAGTCATCCACACGGCCATCGTCACCTACACCGACGGCGAGACGCCGCCGCCGACCAGCATCGAAAAGCTCAATTCGCCGGCTTGTGAGGAATGCAGAGAGGGGAAATGGTCAAAAGAGGGGCGATCACCCCTTTACTATACGTACTCGTACTTGCACCACTGTCCTCTAGTTTACCTCCACCATCTTCCACATTATGAAACCTTGGGAGTCAAAGTTCATCTGAACCGGATCTATCAAAGCACAACGGCTCAGTTTATCCGCGACTGCTATTACCGCCAACTTACACCGGAAAGCAAAGTCGCCAAACCCGGGGGTTACTTTCAAGGCGGGCCATGCCAAGTACTGCCATGTCAACTGGGTGCCCGGCCAAAATCTTATTTTCCAACAATCCAAGAAAGAGCCAACGGTTTTAGAAGTCCAGTTTTATTCGCATCACCAGCCGAGGTGTCGAATATTGTCACCGAAAATGTCATGTGCCGTGAATACCACTAATAACTACGGAGTACCACCATTACGAGTACTCCCCCACCAGGACGAAGCCTACTCCGTACATTGGCAGTAAGTCTGGGGGCGAGTCCACTAGCAACGTGGCCGCCGCCGTCCGTCCATTGGATGTTCAGGGGCCGCGTCCTCCTCCTTTGTTATCACGAAGCCAACGATTTAAGTACGATTATGAGTATGCAAGCGCTTACGAAGACACGTACCAACTGATTTGCTCGTGTGCTGTTCGAGCAGCTCGATGCCGGACACCCAGTTCCGCAGGCGATGGCGCAAGCCTTTGGCTAGAAATCATATGCCCAAAACCGCGAGCACGTTTCCCTGCGAACAGAAATGGCGCATTGGAGAAGGGCAAAGCGGAAATGACTCTCGTGAAGGATCGAATTGTAATGGAAGGCGTTTACGAGTAGTCACCTGGCCGACAACCCGCTTATGGCCTAACCAGATCGGTGTGTCGAAACGATGGCCTTTACCCTCGGATACTATTACGAATACAAGCATGGCCGAGACTGGAAACTGTAGGCAACGAATACTTAGGCGGCTTGACACCGAAAGAAGACGACGGATCTTACTCGTACTCGTAGTATGAGTACAATTACGAATACTCGAAGTGATCGGCTCTTCACATTTCACACAGTGTGGCCGTCTTTGCGTGATATTTGCAGAGTTTTCCACAATCGTCCAATCGATGCCCACTGTTCTGTCCGCGCTCTCTCAAGGCCCAGCCAGCCGCCAGTGGAGAAGCCACCCCACCGTTCTTGCGTTCGCCTGGACTCGTAAGACGCGCTTGTGCTAGGCAAGCGCAACTGGCCACCAACTTTTACCCGGATCGCATAGGATGCATCGCGCTTTCCTGTATCTAGGGAGAACACGTCAGGTCAGGTGGAGAGAGCCGGAAGAGAGGATCCCGACTGGAGAGTGGTTACCGGAAAGCAGTCACTGTAGCGACGAAACCGCACCCTTTGTACCTTACCTTTCGTACCGTGGCGGGCTCTGTTTCACAAGAGGCCTCCCTGTTTAATGCAACCAAAAGTGGCAGAAAGACAAGTGACCCTTGGTTCTCAACTCTAAGACGCATTCGAAAAAGGGCGACATGCAACTGCTCTTCTAGCTCATGTCTTTTCTCTTTCTCACAGACGTCTCAGGTGGGCCCAAAAGAGGGGTCTGTATGGGAGGTTGGTCTGTTGGGTGATGGCGGGTGCGTCCTCTGCTAAAAGATACTCCTTCCGCCATAGGACGGATCGGACGGGCGATCGTACCCGCCTTCGGTAACCGAGCGTATTGGAGAAAGTCTAGGTCGGGATGCAGGGATAAGGGGGTTCGGGAGGGGAGGACGCCGTCGTGCTATTGGACGTAGTTCTGGACTCGACGGAAGAAGCTGCGTCCTGCGATAGCGCCCAGAAGGCGTACGAGTAACAAAGATGCAAGAAAATCAGGATTGTTGCCGAACGCCAGTGATGGATGCGCTGCTTGTGCCTGACGGGCTGGGCGGCGCTAAACTGGAGTGTCTTTCCCTGAAACCGGCCAATAGAGGGGCACGCGATGGAAGGGGAGGTGCTGAACCGGAGAGAGGCGTGGCGGTGAAACCACTAGAGTAGAACTAGCCGCAGCAAACGATAGACAAAAGCAGGAGGCAGGAGCGGCAAGCTACCTTTCGGTCAGTCCAGATTCGCAAGCTGCATGCCTCCGCAGCTGATCCTGCACGCACTTTGTGTCATTGTACGAGTAACCAACCCAACACATGAGCTGTGCTGCATTCGGGTAGCCCGGTGGCCCATGCACGTACTCGTCTGTGTTTGTTGGTTTTCCGACACTCGGAATCCGTACCCCTACTGTATTACATAATAGTACACGCCTGCAAGCCACGCGTCACATCCAGCTGATGGCCACCGTTCCACAGCACTTTCCCCCAGCAGGCTGTCCAAGCCTGCGTGAGTTAGGACACGGCCAGCCAGCCCGTGCTTTCCCCTCCCTGCAAGGTCCCGGAGGCAGGGGTGGGTGTGCGTGGGCTTTTCAATGTGGGACGGGCGGTCCACATCGAGCCCTTTTGGCCTGTGGCCGACCATCACCACGGCCTCGATCCTCACAAGCGCACTAGGGGAAGCACAATCGTGGAGAAGTGGCTCGTTGTTTCCGCTGTTTGTGTCGTTTGTGTCGTTTGTATCGTTTCTGCTTGATTGGACGGGCGTCGTCCCTGCCACCCCGTCGCTCCTGCCTCAGACCATCCTCAGCTTGGCATCACAGTGACCCAGCAACACGCATGGCAAGGAAGCTACGATGGAGCCTTTTGACCAATTTCAGACCATGTTTTTTTTTGCCCGCTTTGCCCGCTTCGCTCTTTGCCGACTAAGAGGGCGGGAAACACTAGACGGATCCCTCGCACGCCTGGGCGTTGCCATATGATGCCCCGTTCACACTGCTGAATCACCACCGCCACCCCAACCTTGGCCCCACTTCCAACCTCTTTCTTCCTCTTCGACTGCATCGATCTGTCCGTACGCTGTATATCTACCCCCCTCCTTCCCTCTTGTCTCTGCTCTCCCTGCCACCTGCCTCCCTTGTTATCTACCATCCTACCCACCACAGGACAGTCTTTATTTACTGCAGCTTGCATCGACAAACGCTCACTTTTGCCGTTTGCAACAATATTTCTCTCGCTTTTGTCACTTTCAGGATTTCGACTCTCTCGCCCGCTTCACAGCAACATTACTAGCAATAATCGATCAACACATACATCATCTTTGCAGACACAATGAAGTCGACAGCTGTCCTCCTCTCGCTTGCCGGTGCCGTCCTCGCTGGCGGCGTCACCGAGTCCATCGCCCCGACGGATTCGTATCCCGAGGGCTGCAGCAAGAGCTTCTCTGGTGACTTTGAGCTCAGCGTCAGCGCTGTGGCTTATGCCAAGCGTGATCTGACCCAGGTACGTTCTCTTCTCATCCATATAACAGACAGCGGATCTAACAATCCCAACAGAAGCGCAGCTCATCATGCGGTGGTGACGGCATTCTCCTCGTGAGCCTCGCAGACGGTGTCCTGACCGACGCCAAGAGCCGGACTGGCTACATTGCTTCCAACTACCAGTTCCAGTTCGACGACCCGCCGCAGGATGGTGCCATCTACACGGCAGGCTTCTCTGTCTGCGGCAACGACTCGCTGGCACTGGGAGACACCACTACTTTCTGGGAGTGCAAGTCGGGCAGCTTCTGGAACCTCTACGATCGTAACTGGGCCGAGCAGTGCACCGAGGTGCAGCTGATTGCCTTGCCCTGCGACAGCTCCTCAGGTGGTGCAAGTGAGTCGAGCGACGGCCAGGTCGTCGCCACATCGCAGATCACCACCACTGTCGTCCAGTCCATCTCCGACGGCCAGGTGCAGGTCATCACCACCACTATCGGCGTCCCCATTTGCCAGATTACCGATGGTATGTTATCTCTTTATTGTGTTTTCTGTACACCTTCTAACCCTACTGCTCTCTTCAGGCCAGGCTCAGGTCCAGACTACCCCGTGCGCGTCTATTACGAGCACTGCAACGACCGCCACTGCTGTTCCCATTAGCCAGTACTCGGATGGTCAGATCCAGGTCACCACGCCGGCTAGCGCCCCCTCTACTGTCGCTGTCGCTACCGGCTCTGGGGCTACTGCCACCACCGCTGCTGCCAGCACGACCACACCTGTTGCTGCCACCTCGGCCACACCTGCCGCTGCCACCACGCCTGCTGCTGGTACCACTCCCGCTGCCGGCTCCACGCCTGCTGCCGGCTCCACGCCTGCTGCTGCCACCACGCCTGCTGCTGGCACGACCTCTGCGGCTGCCAGCTCAGCCCCCGCTGCCTCCTCTGAGGCTACGTCCGTCGGCAGCACTCTGTCCAAGTCTACCACTTCGGCATCCACCACTCCTGCTGGTTCCACCAGCGGCACGACGACTGGCACTGCGTCGGCTTCGTCGGCTGTGGCCACCAGCAGCGCTGGCCGCATTGGTGTCAGCTCGCTTGCCATTGCCTTCGTCGGCCTGGTTGGTGCTTTTACCCTGTAAAGGGGTTGTCTGATATGATATGGGGATGAGGCGCAAAAAAAAATAACAAGAAGGAAACAGGATTTTCGTCATGGCATTCACTGGAGAAGTGGTATCGATGGATTGAAGGGCAGGGATTGCATTTTGCTTATTGGTTTTCTTGCTGGATGCAAGAATAATGTTAGATTGGGGCCCGAGTCTCGAAACGAGTAATGTGGGAAACACAACGACAGTAATGGAAAAACATCATAAATGAAACGAGAACATCAAGCATCACGCGTCCGTATCTTTTCTGTGTGGTAGGACACCTTACAGCGTACCTAAAACAGGATTGTTACTCAAGACACAAGCCTCGCGTATAAAACAGTCAGTCAGTATACTCCTTTTCTAGTCTAGCTAGGTACTGAGAAGGTTGTCCTTGCCGACCCCTGCCAAGACAGAGCTCTGATTGTTGCTTGTATTTTAGGATCTTGATGGCTACTGAGCAGACAGTTCTTAAAAATTCCATAAATGTTGCATAAGCTTATTATTAGGCAGACGTTCCATAACTAATTCCGCATCCATCTCCCTGCACGCCGACATGATAATTCAAAGAAATCCCACAGAACATATCTGTACCGTCATCAATATTGCTGCTGCTGTGTTGGCGCTGCCCCAGTATAGTAGCCAGGAGCCGGTTGGCCCGCCACAGCTCCTGTCGTGGCAGGAGCGTAAGAGTTTGAGACGGGTGTTTGGCTTGGCATGTAGGCCTGGGGAGCCGGCGCCTGGCTGGCAGGAGGGTAACTCGGTGACGAGTAGCTGCCGTGGGCTGCCTGCTGGGGTTGCTGGTACGGAACTTGCTGTGCGGAGTTGTCGGAGTAGCCGTCGTACTGCGCCGGCTGGCCAGCTTGCGGGTGAAGCATTGGCTCGCCCTGGACCTTCATCTCGTAGTGGCCGCCCGGGGGAGGACCAGTGGGGTCAACGCTGGCTTTGCGGTGCATGCGAACGGTGTGGGCGAGGTAGGCGAAGGTGGCAACGAAGAGGAACCTGGTTGTCAGCGGACAGGGACAGAGCAGCGGGAAGACAAAGACATTCGGGAAGCGAGACTCACATCTCCAGTGCCGACAGACCAGCAATGGCGCTCATTGAGGCCAAGCCGGCCTGTCCGGCGACGGCAAGGCGCTTGACGATGCGGCCATCACGCTTGGTCACGACGCAGTAACCCGAGTTGAAGGCGCTGCCGTCGTCGACGCAGTTCGCGTCGACATTGTACACAAATGAGGCGCGCAGGGCGGCGTTGGCTGCCATGGACGACAACCAAAAGATGATCATGGTGAGGTCAAGTGCGAGGATGGCCCAGTAGTTGTAGCCGGCGCGGCAGGCCGACACCCGTTCGGAGAGGATGGCGTAGAGGCAGATAATGAGCGTGAAGAGGCCCTGGAGGAATGCATGTCAGGACAAGTCCAGTCCGCCAGCCGCCTTGCGCAAAAACATACGCAGACAAACGCAAAGGCGTAGGCGCCCAGCACCAAGCCGTGCATCAGATAGCCGGCCAGGCCCATGATGACAATGGCAAAGAAGATGGCGAAGCCGCGGGCAACGAGGATCGCAATATGCGATCTGAAGATGGGAACGGATCCCGATGGGCGGTCCCCATAGTCGTCCGCTACCGGGGTGTAGGAGACCGGTACCGATTTAGTGGCCATGGTACTGTAGCAACGGTGCGGCGGCGGGACGTTTGATAAGATTCAGAGTGCTCTTGCGTTGAGAGCCACCGGTTTAGATAAATGGAGGGAAGAGCACATTCGGGGAGTGGGGATACAGCTGTATCTTACTTTAAATCCCTCCGCTGGGGAACGGGGTCTCGAAGGATCAAGAGCAGGGGGGCTGACGGCATTTGCAGAAAACGCCTTTCGACAAGGTTTCGGCACGAGTACGAGTTTACTTGCATCCAAGCTTGGCCAGAACGAGGTCAGCATGTGGAGGCGCCAGGCCACGTTCGTCTCATTCAACCATGGGTCCGCCTGTCTGACCTGAGTACTCGTAGCCGATACGCGGAGTACGAGGGAGGTTTAGACCAGAAATCAGCCTTGCCCGTTGGGCTACGAGGACTAATGTCCACTGTCCACGGGGCACGTTACGGGGGCCGGCGGCGGGACGACGCCACTAATGATAGCAAGCGTGGAATACGCTTATTTTCCTGGCCATTGTTTAATTTTCAGCCGCACGACCAATGGAGGCCGCTCTGATTTGGTTTTCCCCCAGCCGTTTCTGCAATCTTGCTGTACCACGGCCCGTGACGCCACATGAAGTAAATTTGGATGGTTCTAGGCAATGTTTGGACACGGAAAGCAGTGGCTCAGAGCGCGCCCAACGCGCGTGCCAAGTCTATTTAGGCGTTATTGGGGCTCGAGCCAAGAAAAGTGGCGTCGGTGGTGGAAATATTACCGTCGTATTTCGCATTGCCATCTACAGACCCACTTGACAACATTGCACTTTCGCAAAGGTCCGCTGTCCCGTCTTGAGAGGCTGGAGGCGGCTGAAGTTGGTTTCTCACGCATTCAGCTGTGCATCCGTATCTGAAGATACATATTACCTCAAAGATCTTCCCGTCCTGCATCCTCATCTGAATGCTCATCCTCGCCAAGTCGTGCAGCCATTGTCGTCAGCCGCGGCGCGTTAGCGCTCACCAGTGGACTGAGCCAAAGAGCATCCGCACCCCGCATTTCTCGGCAACGCATGGCCGTTGCGCCCAAAAGTGCAGGGGCACTATTGATGTAGAGGGTCTCATAATGCCCCTTGGGTACGTGAAATGTCTCGTGAAAAGCGGAAATGTGGCCGTGGCCGCAGTTTCGAAGAAACTGCATCCCTTGCACGTGAATCTGGCTTTCGGCAAAGAGGCGCAGTCCGTCGAGATCTGCAAAGTAGAAAACATAAAGCAGTGTGGCATGTGCGTCACGCTCCCCACCACGGAAGTGGCTCGCCCCCAGCAGGCCGTAGCGACTCTCCCGCCCTTCACGATCGTTATCTTGTCGATCTTGGTTGAGAGCATCGATCATGGCTTGAAAGTGCTTGGCAGTCTCGACAGCACCGGGTGATAGTATGCCGAGAGGGTGGTTGAAGCGCACGCCAAAGTGGAAGACCACAACGGGCCGTGCCGCTGGCTGGGGGCCGTAGTGGCCACCATCTGCCGACGGAAACTGTGCAGTCGCCCGACCAGGTATTGTGCCCTGCATAAACGGGTTACTCTTTTGGCATAAACACTGCGCCAATGTGGTCACGATGGAGCCCAACCCGAGCGTGAGGGCCGGGATGAAGCTGAACGGCCGAGGCACCACAGACGAGATTCCGATTTGAATGATTGCACCGATAGCAAAGAGGGTTTGGATCTTGAAAGCATCTTTGATGACAAACTGGAAAAGGATCAGCTTCTGTTGCAAGTCCCGTCAAAATAAGCGGTGCATACACCATCCAGAAGCACATTGATGGCTACGGGAGCTTCCTTCACGGGCTCAACAAGCCCGGTAAACTCTTCTGCTCCTCGTCGTTCTCCAGCTAAGGGCCATTGCGAATCCATATCAGCGAGCGTTATGTGAATATTTTGTGTTTGTCGGTTCAAGCAGCCATTTTTCCAGTCTGCCTGGCAATACTGCGGCCGACCAATTGTGATATTGTTTTTCCTCTCTGATTTTCGGGCCGTTTGCGATGCTACGTATTTGTAGAAGAGAGGACCCTCAAATTTGCGGCAGGGGCTGCAGCTTTGAGTCATATGACGTTCTTGTCAGTTGTCTTTCACATTTACCTGTACAAACGTACCCAATGGTTAACTCCTTCCTAAAACGGCACTTTACTCACTGGATCGCAGGAAAGCGATGCCTTATTGTCCGAAACGCAAGAGACCATGGGATGACCAGGCTGCTGCTGGAGCCGCAGGAGGGCCGTTGAAGTACAAACTTCATCTCTTCTTGCGTCCGTGGAAGCCTAATCCATGCTTACGCAACGTCGGCCATATGTGTTTACACTTGTGCTCTGTCTCGGAGTCAGCTTTCCACGCCTGGTTCAACTCAGCACTGTAAGGCGATGAGGCGATGCCGGTCGTGCCTTCGACGATATCGAGTTGTTCACGATATACGTGAAAAAGAGACTCGAGACAATGGGCATAAGATGGGGCAGTTGGCATTGAGAGGCTTCTCAATTCTTGCTATTTGAATGACGATGCTATATATTTCGAATTTGCCGTTCGACTCCTTTTATGTACCTGTGATTTTCCAAAATAAAAAATAAAAAAAATAAAAATGGTACGACATTTTCGTCTCCTACGTCACGGACTGGCCGTTGTGGCATACGCGGTCTCATTTCGATGCGTCCAATTGTTGCGATGCAGACAGTTTTAGCCGTTTACGAGTAAGTGGTCTGTGCACGCGAGCACTGTGCGTGACACCACCGGACATGCATTATTCCGGAGCGGGAACTGCGTCACGGACTACCACAGCAGGAAGGAGCGCTTGCTACAAGGGAGGCGGGGCATCCTTGTGGGAGATCTGCACATCAATTGGTAGACTCTTTTGCAAACTCTCCAGAGTCAGCTCACCGGTCAGCTTGGAGTCGAGGCTTACGACGCACCAGCAGGCACACAGCACACCATCTATTACGAAAAGCAGTAGTGAGATCATGTCAGTCTGACAAGGGGACACGCAGAACTTGCGGTATGGAGGTGTGGAAATACAATTTCTATATGCTGAGACGCAACGAGGCAATGCAAACCGAGACAGCGAAACGCTGCACACGGTGAGGCCAGCACGCTAATAGACCTCGAGGACATAACGGCCGTCTTCCTTGAGGCGGTCGATCTCCTTGTGCGGGTCGACCTTGCGGCCGTTGGCCTTGGCATCGGTGGCAATGGCCTCCATCAGGACGTCAGTCAGATCGGGAACGGGCCAGGTGGGACCGCAGAGGTAGAAGGAGCCCTCCTCTTGGATGTACGACTTGACGACGGCATCCATGCTCTGGCGCATGCGGTCCTGGATGTAAATCTTCTCCGGCTGGTCTCGCGAGAAGGCGGCGCCGAGCAGGGTGATGACGCCAGCGTCGACGTACGCCTCCCACTCCTCGCCGTACAGGTACTCCTCGCGCTGGTGACGGCTGCCGAGGAAGAGCAGGATCGAGCCGATCTCCTCGCCGCGGGCCTTTTGCATGGCGCGGTACTGCACAAACGCGCGGAAGGGCGCCAGGCCGGTGCCGAGACCGGCCATGATCAGCGGCGTCTTGGCGCTCGTCGGCAGCTTCATGACGGACGGCTTGACCGACACGGTCACCTTGGCGCCGACCGGCAGCTGCGACAGGTAGTGCGACGCCTGGCCCCAGCGCTTGCGGCCGCGCGAGTCGACCCAGTCGACGACGACGATCATGAGCGACACGGCCGTGGGCGTGACGGCCTGGGCCGACGCGATGCTGTACTCGCGGCGCTTCAGCGGCGACACAATGGCCACAAGGTCGGACAGCGACGGGTGGGCCGAGCGGAACTCTTGCAGCACGTCGACGTACGTCAGCGTGTCCTCGTCGGACCGCTTCTTGAACTCGTCCGCACCCTCCTTGCCGCCCAGCGCCAGCAGCTTGGCCTTTTCGGCCGCGTCCGTCGCAAAGTCGGCCAGCGCCTCATAGAAGCGCTTGGGCGGCTTGCCCAGGATGTCGACGTTCTGCAGCAGCGCCTGGTACGCCGTCCGGGTCTCGAGCACCGACGCATCCTCGCGCGAGGGCGCCAGCACCAAGTCGTCGGCCTGCGCGCCGTAAAAGTCGATAAAGGCCTGCACCTCGGCGGCATCGTTGTCGGCGTGCACGCCCAGCGCCTCGCCAATCTCATACTTGACGCCCGAGTCGCCCAGGTCGAACTCGATGTGGAAGATGTTGCGCTCATATTTTTGCGGCGTCAGGCGGCGGTTCTCCATCACCGTCACCGTCGCCGTCTTGACCGTCAGGTCCGGACGCAGGGTCGCCTTGGTGCCGTACGCCTCCTTAAAGACCAGGCCCTTGGCTGCCAGCTGCCAGTCGTCCGCCGCCAAGACGGCCTCGGACTCCTCCTTGTCAAACGCGCTGAAGCTGGTCGGCTTGATGGCGTCGGCAAGCGTCGGGGCCACGAAATCGGCCGGCGTCTCGGCCCACGACTCGGAGTACGTGAGCGGCTGCAAGGCCTGGTTGAGGACATCGGCCGACGACTGGGCGGCCAGGGCGTCGTTGAACGTCGACGACAGACGGACGAGATCGTCGACGGCAAAGGCACGGTGCACCAGCTTGAAAAAGGCCTGCTCTAGCAGGATCTTGGCATCCTTGTCGGCCGTGTCGAGCACAAAGACCTCGAGCTTCTTGGCCTCGATATCCTTGCGGACGCCGACGGGGATACGCTTCTCGACATCCTCTGCCTTGAAGGCGGGCAGACGCAGGAGCAGCGTCGAGCCGATCTTGGCACCGGCCAGGACGTTGATCTCCTTGAGCACCTTCTCGTCACCGACGACGGTGATGTCGGCCTGCTCAATGGCAAACGGCGCGTTCAGCGCCTTGGGCGAGCTGCGGATGTCGGTGCGCACCACGCCACCCTGGATGAGGTTGTCGTTGACCGAGTGCACCGACACGTGGACTGTGGGCTGTGCGGTGAGCACGCTGGCGACGATGGAAGGGGCCTCCACGGCCGGCGAGTTGTCGACGTCCCAGAACGTGTACTGCTGGACCTGGGCCGGAATGAGTGACTCGGCGGGGACGCTGGCATCCTCGGTAGCCTTGCCGGCCAGCTTCTGCACCACAGAGGTGAGGAAGGCCGGGGTGGGAACATCGGCAGTGGCGTACTTGACGTCGGTCACGGTCGGCGTCTGGGTCCAGCGGTGAGAGAAGGTGACGGCAGCCAGGACATCGGCATACAGCGCCGACTGGACGGCGGACTCGTTGACGGCAGCCTCGTTCTGGACCTGGCCCAGAACGGCAACGCGACGCACGGTCGGCGGCAGGATGCTCAGGAAGGCCTCCTCGACAAAGGGACGGTAGAGGCGCACGTTGACGGCGCCAATCTTGTGTCCCTGGGCGGCGAGACGCGGGATCAGCTGGGCGACCAGCTGGGCCTCGACGCTGCCAAAGGCGACAATGACGTCCTCGGCATCGGCGTGGCCGTGGTACTCGAACGGGCGGTAGGTGGTGCCGAGCTCGTTGTTGAAGGCCTGCAGCAGCTCGAGCACCTGGCTGGCGCTGTCGACACGCTTGCTGGCGGGGATCTCGTGCTGAGACAGGCGCTCGTAGGCCTGGGCGATGTGGTCGGAGCTGAGAGCATCGGTGACCTTGACGGTCTCGCGCGAGACGCGCAGGCCGTCATAGACGTGCAGGGTGGGCAGGACCTTGGCGGCCAGGGTGGCGAACAGGGCCATGTGCTGGGCCTCGGCGGCGGAGGCGCTGGCGACTAGGCCGAGGCCGAGCTCCTCGGCGAGCTGCAGGGTCGAGCCGTAGTCGCTGACGAGACCGTCCTGGGCGACATAGTCGAGGGCGGCGATGTGGGCGACAAAGGGGCTGGCGACGTCGTACAGCAGGGAGAGCTGGTCGAGCGAGGAGCGGAGCAGGCGCAGGCTGGACGAGGGGGCCACGAGCGACTGGGGGAAGTGGCGCTTGCTGAGGTCAAAGTCCTTGGAGAAGATGTAGCCAAGCGCAAAGGCGCCGGCGCCGGTGCGCGACTGCAGCGGGACGACCGAGGTGGCATAGCCGTGGACGTTGGGCTCCTGCTGGCTCTCCCAGTGGCGGGCGGCAATGTCGAGATCAAAGGTCTCGGGCGAGTAGCTGAAGAGCTTGTCCGAGAGTTTGTAGGCGACCTGCTGGACAAGTAGCTGGGCCGTGGCATAAGTTGGACCGGAAATGGCAGAGAGGGCCGTCGAGGAGACCGTCTTGAGGTCCTGGGCGGGCGGCTGCTGCACGGCCGGTGCCGCGCTGCCGGTCGTCTCCTCGTGCTTGAGCTGCATATTCGGAGAATAGGAGGAAAACGGCAACGGAAATCAACAAGAAAAAACTTTTAGGTGCTGCCGGAACGACAAGAAGCCAGCAAACAGCCAACAGGACAGTGCAATGCTTCACAGAAAAATAATGTGCAACGAACAAGAAGGCAAAAACGGCCGCAGAAAAATTTAAATGGAGCCAAACTCTACACGCTCACGGCCGACAATGGCTGGCGGCGCTTTCGTCGAGCACGCAATTGACCTAGTCTTATACTAGGCTAGCTGGGATGATACCCCGGCATCTCGGTATTCGGGGATGGTCCAAGCCATTTTCACGTGGATACCATGATGACTAAGCATTGTTCAACAACGAGGGTTCAGTATTCGTACAGCGTGCGCGGGCGCATGCCCGGCACGACGAGGGGCGTCTATTTCTTTGGCTTCTTGCGCAGCGTGTGCAGGTTCGGGGGCTTCTCGAGGCCCAGGCGGGCTCGCAGCTCGGCAGCGTCGGTCTCGAGCTCCTTTTCCCAGTAGACGTTGATGATGGGTTTGGCGTTTCGGGCGGAGCGGAGGGCCCAGGGCAGAAAGATGGAGAAGAAGCGGTGGCGCTCGGCGGGTTTGAGGCGGGCGACGGCGACGAGGCTGAGGGCGGTCATGGGCAGGCCGGTGTTGACAAACTCGAACGCCTTGAGCGCGATCTCGCCCTCGACGTACTGGGGCGGCAGGCCGAGGACGGCGTGGTAGAGGTCGTGGCACTCGCGGTAGCGCTGGATGACGTAGGCGCACTCGGCGTTGTCGACGTAGCGCACAGGGTCGCGCACGTCGGGCGACATGTGGTAGCGGCGGCGGAACTCGCCGTAGACACGCCCAACCGTGTTTTCGGGCAGCGCCAGTAGCGGCTCGAGCGGCAGGGTCTCGGACGAGATGCGGGGACGGTCGCGCAGGATTCTCCGGCCCGTCGGGTCGGCGAGCATCGTGTCGCGCAGGCGCTGGGCCACGGGGCCGGCCGAGACTTCGCCGAGCGTGGCAATGAGATCTGGTGGTTAGTTGGGAGGGTGGAAGAAACAGAAGAAGAAGGAAAAAAAAAAGCTCACCCGCCCGTCGCGGATCCAGAAACGCCCCAAATGCAGAGCCCAGGCCCATCACGGCCTTTTCGACCAGCGTCAGCGGGACGTGTCCTTCGTAGCTGGGCGGCGGTCGATTCAGGACGGAAAAGGCGTGGGCGTGCGCCGCCAGCGACGGCACCATGGCCGGGCCGGCCGCCCGCACCCATCCTGCTGCTTGTCGTCGCACAATGGGCCGTACAGATGCCATGTCGGTGGTGCTGGAAGCGAGTGGTGGAAGCTCGGAACAGAAAGCTCAGAAGATGGTACGAGGTCGAGCCAGAAAAGAGCGGGGCTCGTGAAGTACCTCACGTGACTTTCGGACGCAATTGAGTCACGTGGACCGGCGGCGGCGGTCGAGCCTTCCTTGTGGGTCTGCGCGTTTTGTGCCGGTTTTAGCGCAAGAGATGCAGACAATGAGAGTGGCCGGGGCTCCGTGTACGGACGCTAAGAGGCAGCATCTGACCCTTTGCCGCACAAATCGCTCGGGCAGAAACCGCACAAATCTCGCTGACGTGGCCACCGACCCGGAGGAGGGTGTGCTGCGATCTTGGCGGCTCTGTGTATTTATAACCAGGCTGTTTGTGTCAGCGTCACTCTCGTCTTTCTGTTTCCATCCGCATCTTGTTGGTCTTTTTAGGCTTCTCATCCGCTGACCATTTTTTTCGACACTTGTTCTGCTGTGCTCTTTTGTCCACAGTTTGACAAACTCGCGACCACAGTTGTCGTCACTTGCGTTACTACGCTATTTCCTTTTTCTCTCATGGCGCCCGCTACAGACACGGCGCGGCCGGCCGCACAGCATGCGGTGACGACATCGATTCTGGTGGGCAACCTGCACTGCCCGTCATGCGTGACGACGATCCGCGAGGTGCTGCAGGCGGCCGGCCAGGACCACGTCCGATGGGTGTCGCCCAACATTGTGACGTCCATGGTGACGGTGGAACACGACCACCAGGTGTCACTGCAGACCATGGTGACAGCCCTGACGGACGCGGGCTTTGAAATTTACGGCGTGTCGTCGTCGACAGGCGAGACGTTGGCGGCCGGTGGCACGGAGGCGGCAGGGACTGAGACTGAGACCGAAATGGCAGAAATGGCAGAGATGGCCTCCTCGTCGACGCCGCCCGCGACGGCCGCGTCCTCGTCCACGTGGCCCTTTTCGCCACTCTCACGATGGATGGCCTCGAAACAGCCGGACCAAGACCACACGGCCGCGGCCCGGCAGGCGCACCTGGACAACTGCGAGCACTGCCGGCTGCTGTCGAAGCTGGGCAAGGCCACAGACGGCGCGGCCGATAGCCCCGTCGACAGCTCAACAGACAGCCCACTGGGAAGCGAACGCAGCCCGACCTCCTCGCCAGAGCCAGAGGCGGCCCCGGTCTTGCCACCCAAAGCCGCCGCGACAGCCACGTCGAAATTCGTCACGGTCGAGGACGAGGACGCGCCTCGGCGGCGGCCCCGGTGGCGGGTCAGCGTGGCGGTGGGCGGCATGACGTGCGCAGTGTGCGTCAACACGATCACGGACGCGCTGCGGCAGCACGAGGGGGTGCTGCAGATCGCGGTCAACCTGCTGACCAACAGCGCGTCGATCCTGGTGGACGAGGCGAGCCGGGCGGGCGAGGTGGTGGAGGCGATTGAGGATCTGGGTTACGACGCGACGCTGGACGGGGTGGCGGAAGAGGACACGGGGGAGACGTCGGCGGCAGCAGCAGCAGCAGCAGCAGCAGCAGCAGGCCAGCAGGGGGGCGAGGCGGCACGACGGACGATTGAGATTGCCATTAGCGGCCTCTACTGCGCGCACTGTCCGGAGCGGATCGAGCGCAGCCTGGCCGGCTTCCGGCAGTCGTCGCTGACGGTGGAGACGCGGCCGACGCTGCAGCGGCCGATCCTGCGGCTGTCGTACGTGCCGGACGCGCCGCGGTTCACGGTGCGGCACCTGTTGGCGGCGATCGCGGCCAGCGACGGCGCGCTGACGGCGACGCTGTACCACGCGCCGACGCTCGAGCAGCGGTCCCGCCGCATCCGCGCGCGCCACCAGCGACAGCTCCTGTGGCGGGTCGTCGGCACGGGGCTCGCGTGCGTGCCGTCGCTCGTGCTGGGCATCGTCTACATGTCGCTCGTGCCGGCCAGCAACGGCGGTCGTGTCTTTCTGACGGCGCCGTGGGTCTCGGATCTCAGCCGCGCCCAGATTGCGCTGTTTGTGTGCGCCACGCCCGTCTACTTTTGCGCGGCCGACCTCTTCCACAAGCGCGCCCTCAACGAGCTGCGCGTGCTCTGGCGTCGCGGCAGCCGCACGCCGCTGCTGGCGCGCTTCTACCGGTTCGGCAGCATGAACACGCTCATCAGTCTGGGCACCACGGTGGCTTACGTCAGCAGCGTGGCGCAGATGCTGGCGGCCGCGGCCGACCACGGCGCCCACACGGACGACGCCGACTTTTACTTTGACTCGGTCGTCTTCCTGACCTTTTTCCTGCTGTGTGGACGGCTGATTGAGGCGTACAGCAAGTCGCGCACGGGCGACGCCGTCGAGCTGCTGGGCCAGCTGCGGCCGACAACGGCCGTGCTGGTGGATGACGACGAAGAGAAGACGGACCGCGACGTGCCGGCCGACCTGCTCGAGACGGGCGACGTGGTGCGGGTGCGGCACGGGGCGTCGCCGCCGGCCGACGGGGTGCTGCTCGAGGGCGACGCCTCGGTGTTTGACGAGTCCAGCCTGACGGGCGAGTCGCGGCCCGTGGCCAAGCACGGCGGCGACGCCGTCTATGCCGGCACGGTCAATGGCGACGCGGCCGTGCGCGTGCGCATCACCGGGGCCGCCGGCGCCTCGCTGCTGGACCAGATCGTGGCGGCCGTGCGCGAGGGCCAGACCAAGCGCGCGCCCATGGAGCAGATCGCCGACCTGCTGACGACGTACTTTGTGCCCGTCGTCACGCTCGTCGCCGTCGCCACCTGGCTGCTCTGGATGGGGCTCGGCCTGGGCGGCCGGCTGCCGGACGACTACCTTGACTCCGGGTCGGGCTCGGGCTCGGGCTCGGGCCGCTGGGTGACGTTTGCGCTGCAGTTTGCCATTGCCGTCTTTGTTGTGGCCTGTCCTTGCGGTCTGGGCTTGGCGGCTCCGACGGCCATTTTCGTCGCCGGCGGCATCGCCGCCCGCTGCGGCATCCTGGCCAAGGGCGGCGGCGAGGCCTTTGAAAAGGCCAGCCGCATCGACTGCGTCGTCTTTGACAAGACCGGCACCCTCACCGTCGGCGGCGCGCCCACGGTGACGGACTCTGTCTTTTTGGGCGACCAGGTCCGCCTGCGCGCCGCCCTGCGCCTCCTCGAGGCCAACAGCAGCCACCCGCTGGCCAAGGCCATTGTGGCCTACTGCACCGACGACAAAGAGGACCCTGCGTCGGCCGCCGGCCGCGTCGACGACGTCCACGAGATGCCCGGCCGCGGCATGCGCGCCGTCCATCACGACTCGGACGGACACGCGCAGGACCTGCTCGTCGGCAACGAGGCGCTCATGGCCGAGTGTTCCGTCGCCCTTCCCGAGGCCGTGGCCACGCAGCTGCAGCAGTGGCAGGCCGACGCCAAGTCGGTCGCCCTCGCGGCCACACGGCCAAATGACCCAGAAAACACAGAAAACACCCCCTGGACCCTGGCCGCGGCCCTCGCCGTCGCCGACCCCGAGCGCCCCGAGGCCGCCCCCGTCGTCGCCGCCCTGCAGGCGCGCGGCCTGCAGGTCTACATGCTCAGCGGCGACAATGCGGTCACGGCCGAGGCCGTCGGCCGCCGCCTCGGCCTTCCGGCCAGTCACGTGATTGCCGGCGTCCTGCCCACACAAAAGGCCGCCCGGCTGCAGGCGCTGCAGGCGTCGCTCCCCTCGCGCCACGCCTTTGGCAGCAGTCGCCGCGCCACCGTCGCCATGGTGGGCGACGGCATCAACGACGCGCCCGCCCTCACCCAGGCCGACGTGGCCATTGCCGTCGGGTCGGGCTCCGACGTGGCCATTTCCTCGGCCGACTTTGTCCTCGTCCAGCCCGGCCTCGGCGCCGTGCTCACGCTGCTCGACCTCAGCCGCGCCACGTTCCGCCGCATCGCCTTCAACTTTGGCTGGGCCCTCGTCTACAACGTCCTCGCCGTCCCCATTGCCGCCGGCGTCCTCTACCCCGTCCACACCCGCTCCACCGCCCACATCCGCCTCGACCCCGTCTGGGCCTCGCTCGCCATGGCCCTCAGCTCCGTCTCCGTCGTGCTCTCGTCGCTCGCCCTGCGCAGCCCCATTCCCGGTATAGGGTTCCGGCCGTCGGCCCTGCGCCTACCTCCCATTGCTTAGTCAGCGGTGTCATTCAGCAGATGCAGCAGCACTCTTGTCATTCAGCGCGCATAATCCAGCATTCTTTGTCATGCATTCTCGCTCTGCCGTGAAATGTAAAGTGTGCCCAAAACGCCTGTCCTCGCTCTATTCCGTCTGGTCCGTTCCCCGCGTCGTCCGCGTCGTCCGTGTCGTCTGCGCCGTGCCTGGCCGACTGCCTGCCGTCCCCGGCCGACTCGTCGTGCCCGCGCGCTTCGCCTTTCTCGCTGCTGCGCCCTTGGGGTCGAACAGACTCTTGACCCGGCGCAGTCGCGCCCACCGCTCCTTGTCCTTGGCCGCCCGCGCCCCCTCGTCCTCCTCGCTGCCGCCACCGCCACCCTCTCCTGGCGTGGTCGGTGTGGCCGGGCTGTCTCCCGGAGCCGCCAATGTAGCGGCCCGTGGCCGCACCGGCGTTGAGGGTGCCGTGGCCGCCTCCGACGGGCCCTTGCTAGGCGCGGGCCCTGCCGTGCTGTTTGTGCTCTTTGTGCTCTTTGAGGTCTTTGTGCGGTTCCGCAGATACGCGTCATTGCGCAGGACCTGCACCAGCAGCGCCCAGCCCGGCGTGCTCTCGCCGCCGCTGCGCTGCACCGCGCCGTTCTTCCACGGACAAAAGAAGCGGTGCTCGCGCACGGCATCGAGGCCGTCCATGGGCGCGGGGTCCAGCACGGTCTCGGTGGCCAGGTCGACCTGCTTGCTCTTGAACATCCACAGGCCCAGACGGCGCAGACAGGCGTGGCACGACGCCGAGTTGGGCACCGGCCCGATGCGGTGGTTGGTCAGGCCCTGCCAGCCGAGGAGGGCGAGCGTGAAGGCGACGCGGTTCGGCTGGTTCGGCTGGTCGTCGGGGCGGCCGCCGAAAAAGTCGGGCGGCAGCGTGGTCAGCACAGCGTCGACGTCGAGGCCGGCCGGCAGCTGCAGGTTAAAGGCGTAGGGCAGAAAGTCCTTGCGCGCACACAGCTCGTCGTAGCGCAGCCGCAGGGCCGCGAGGGCCGCCGGCGGGCTGGCCAGGGGCAGCCGCAGCAGCGTGTCGTCGCAGCCCCTCTTGCGCCAGAGACAGTCGTCCTCGTGCGCGGACACGATCAGGCCGACATAGCGATCCGCGAGCGCCTCGCCGGCGCCCTCGGCCAGCGGCGGCGCCGGACCGACGCCATCGTCGCCGCCCAGACGCACGACCAGCTCGCGGTGGCAGAGCGTGCAGCGAACGCGCTCCTTGCCGTGGGCGCTCCAGCCGCGCCGCGCCCACTCGATCTCGTTGATGCGGTCCGGCTTGGGCGTCCAGTCGGTCAGCTCCTGGAACGTGGCCAGCCGCCGCAGCAGCTGCTCGCGGTCGCCGGGACAGTACCGCGGCTGGGGCGGCTGGGCCGGCTGCGGTGGTGTCGGTGTTGTTGCTGTTGTCGTCGGTGTCTTGCGCAGCAGGCGGACAGACGGCAGCGTGGCCGCGTTGCCCGACGTGTCCCGCAGAGTTGATGCCGCCCCGATGCGTCGTCGCTTGGCCAAGAACTCGAGCTCTGCGATGGCGGCCGAGGTCGTCGTGGTCGAGGTCGACGAGGCCCGGACTGGAGATGGTGTCGCTGGCGGTGGCACCGTGGCGGTCGGCACGTCGGCCGGTGTGCTGGTGTCGGCGACTTTTTCTGCCTCTATGCTGCCAGAGACTGTTGCCGCAGAAACCTTCTTTTCAGGCGTCGAGCTGCCGGCCGCGGGTCGCGTGCCCATTCCCTGCAAAAGCGCATTGAATTTCCGTTTCGTCGCATTCATCTTGATGGGTTTTATCGGCGAGGATCAGGGCACAGTGTCACCAGTTTGCTGGTTCGGGAGAGGCTTGGGACGGAGGACTCTGACGTACGGAGTAGAAAACAATAGCTCCAGAATTCCTAGTACACAAACGCGGTTGCCAGCCAGCGCACGGGCAGTGTTTCTGGAAGCGGCCGGTGGGGGTGCGGAGACCGGCTAGGACGCACCTGAGTTCTAAAGACGCACCACGATGCTAAAGCCGGTGGCACGTGACTACAGCGGTAGCGTTTTCAGCACCTGAGATATTAGGCATAGAAACATCTAGGGCTAGGCCCCGCGATGGCGCCAGCCCGCACAACGCAGTCTGGCAGCCATTACATACAAACAACTCGATAATCACCAGATCTTGGTGCGGTGTGGAGAGTACCCAGGGATTCCCGTCTCCCACCTTGAACGTGTGCGTCGGCCATTGGACTGCTTCGGTCATCGTGCATGACGTCCCTGCGTTTTACTAGGTGGCAACTGATTTTGCTGGGCTTAGCGCTAGCGCTGGCTTGGATCGCCGCGAGAAGTCTGTCGAGCGGGAAGCTGGCGAGTTTCACGCTGTGCCGACCAGCTCTACGACACTATCCCATCACCATGGCCGCGACCGCAACGACCGCTTATGCCGACGAGCTCGAGGTGGCCCAGCTGGCCGTCCAGCGGGCTGCGATCCTGACGAAAAAGGTGTTTCACGAAAAGGCAAAGGGCACCATTTCCAAGGACGACAAGTCGCCGGTGACGATTGGCGACTTTGGCGCCCAGGCGCTGATCATTGCGGCGCTGCGGGCCAACTTCCCGACGGACGAGATCGTGGCCGAGGAGGAGGCCGCGCAGCTGCGGGCCGAGCCGCCGCTGCGGGAGACAGTCTGGGGCTTTGTGCGGCAGACGCGGCTGGGCGACGAGGCGGCCGAGGCGCGGCTGGGCGGGCCGGTGGCGAGCGCCGAGGCGATGCTGGACCTGGTGGACGAGGGCCGCAGTGCGGGCGGCCGCGTGGGCCGCGTCTGGACCATCGACCCGATCGACGGCACCAAGGGCTTTTTGCGCGGCGGCCAGTACGCCGTCTGTGTCGGCCTGCTGGTCGACGGCGAGGTGCGCGTGGGCGTGCTCGGCTGTCCGAACCTGCCGGTGGACGACGCGGCCCCGCTGGACGCCAACATGGGCGCCAACCAGACGGACGAGGGCGCCGGCCACGGCGTGCTCTTTGCGGCCGTGTCCGGCGGCGGCGCCCTGAGCCGGCCCTTGACCACGGGCGCCCTGGCGCCGGCCCGGCCGATTGCCATGCGGGCCATGGCCGACGACGCCGCCGCGCTCGCCGCCGCCTCGTTTTGCGAGAGCGTCGAGGCCGGCCACTCCAACCAGGGCGGCGCCGCCGCCATCGCCGCCCGCCTCGGCATCACCCGGCCCAGCGTCCGCATGGACTCGCAGGCCAAGTACGGCTCCATTGCGCGCGGCGCCGGCGACATTTACCTGCGCCTGCCCGTCTCCGCCACGTACCAGGAAAAGATCTGGGACCACGCCGCCGGCGACCTGATTGTGCGCGAGGCCGGCGGCCGCGTCACCGACACCCTCGGCCGCCCGCTCGACTTTGGCCACGGCCGCACCCTGGCCCAGAACAAGGGCGTCGTTGCCGCTCCGGCGGCCGTGCACGCCCGCGTCCTGGCCGCCGTCCAGGCCGTGCTGGGAACCACGGCGTGAGCGGCAGGGCTCTCTCCCCCCCCCCCCCCCCCCCCCCCCCCCATCATCCAGACCGCTGAGACTGGTCTGGCGGGGCCCCGGCGCATAAGTCTATCGCCAGCTGACTTTGCCCATCGCTGTCTCGATCCTGATCTCTTCGACACTCCGGAAGAGGACCTCCATCCCACCGCTTGGAGTAGGTCTCACCAGGTCGCTACGTCAGCCATACGCCGAGCTCAGACTTGGCCGCTGTCCAGGCTTACTCTTCTTCACCGCCCATACGTTTCCGCGTACCCGACCCTCGCCCAATCCCCCGCTCAGATGGACCCTGTCGCCCGGTGCTATTTTACATGTCGTGGCCTTGCCTTGCACTCCTGAACTCCTGAGGCACTGAGGCACTGAGAGATTCCATCGCGACCGTCGGACCAGCGCGCTCGCAAAGGAGCGCCGTGCAAAACCGGCGTCACATCGCCCACGGCTTCCATGATCTCACCACCCATGTTGGGCAAGCTCTTCAACCTCACGGCCGGCGGTGGCTCCGCAGCAGCCCCCCAGGCTGGCCACCCCCTCGTGTCTCCCGAACCTGTGTCCTCGATGGAGTCGGTGCAGGAAGACGTCCATTCGCGTCATCTCCTATACCCTGACACTCAGGCCCTGTTCCAGCAACGGCACGACCAAGTGTTTCCGCTACCCAGCAGCCCCCACCTGTCCGCCTCTACCCTCGCATCAGCCTTTGACTATGACGGCGACATCGACCTCGACATGCGCGACGTCCGCGTTCTCGTCATGCAGGACGGGCTCAGCTCCATCCCGGCCAGCCTCCTGTACGACTCGCAATCACCCCCTCCGATGCCGCCGCCGACTGTGTCCGACCGGCCTTCCACCATGTCCGGTCTGGCTCATTTGAACTCTAGCCTACAGGAGCCGTCCCGCCGCGTGCCGACTTCACCACGAAAACCGAGCTTGGGACACTCGACCCGGCCCCTCGTCATTCAGCCGGACAGTCCCCAACTGCGGCAGAGCGCCACCTTTGACCGCCGGCCGTCCCTTCACACTCGCAGCCACTCCCGGCTGGAGACGGAGGCGCATCGCGCATACCGTGAATATGCCGACGAGCTGTCAGGCTACCTGGGCTGCATCTTTGGCAACTCGGAACTTCTCGCATACCGAGGGACATCGACCAAAGTCCACATCCTACCGTCTGAAACGCGAGCGGATCTTGCCTCGTCCATCATCCACGATGGCCGTGGCTCTCTGGGTCGGTCCAGCATGCGGTCCAGCAAGCTCTCACAGTCCTTCTCCTCGGAATCGGCCATGTATACGCCTCCACCAAACTCCTCCACCTCCTCCGTTGCCACCAGCTCTTTGCGGGCTACCGACCGGAAAAAGGTCCTCGTCACCAGACTGTTTCCCGTCCCGTTCCCGGTCGATGGAGACGTTCCACAGCCTGCCGATGACGCTGGAAGCGCCGCGGCGAGCTATCCATTTCCAATGTACAACGACGATGGCCAGCTGAAGAAGCGGAAGAAGGCGCAAATGAAGCAGAGACGTACTCCCATGTACGCCATCGCCTTGATCATCAACCTGCCTCAGCCTCCATCGCTACCGTCGGCATCCGTGTCTACTTCTCGGTCTGGTTTTCGTGGGCCTGGTTCGTATTCGGACCAGGAGTACTTTTCGTCTTCGTACGGGTCAGGCCGTCGGGTAGGATGGAGCATGTCCCAAGGCGGCGTGTCCAGTGGTCTTGGCATCGACTTCCCTGCGTCTGACCACCATTCGGGCATGGGATCGACTGGCGCATCTACGACCGACCTGGAGGAGCAGATCGACCCGATCACCCAGCACTGGGACATTGTCATGCGCACTCTCACGCAGATGCAGGGCGTCGTGTCGGCGACTGTGTCCAAACTCCTGAAAGTGGCCGATGTTTCGTCTCCGGAACCGTACCCCCCTTCCCTTGTCTCGCATTCGTCCCGGGCGGCATCGTTCAGCAGAAGACGCAGCGACGACGGCGGCCTTCCGATGAAGCCATCCAAGACGAATGCCAAGCTCGTCGCGCTCGTACCCAACAGCCTCATGAACATGGACCGCATCTCCTACGAGTCCGACAACGCAAGGATTCGCATCGCAGTGGGTTTGCGTGCGCTACGTGTCGTGACTGGCCAGAACCGCTGGGAGATCTGGCGGGAGGAAGCCCGCTGGCTGGCCCGCTGGGCTCTCTCGTCGATAGAGCAGCACCAACAAGTCTCACGCCGGCCGCTGGACATACACCCAGACGACTACTTTTACAGTGCCGTTACCGCGTTCCTAGCCACACATACAGACTGGCTGGAGCCCTTCTCCGCCGCCAGACCCCGCAGAGGCCACTTTTTTCTCCAGACCCCAAAGGGGGATGATGTCGCCCTCCCGGCCCGGACCATTATTGTGTCCCAAGACAAGAATGTGGCCAGACGGCTGATCTTCCTCCTGTCCGCCTTTCTCCCGGCCTCCCAGCCTATACCCGGCCCGATCCGAACACACCGTCCAAGCACGTCCATGTCGTGGGGGGCGCTTTCTCAGTCGCCACCCACATCCTTCGTCGTGCCGGTCCTTAAGGAGGAGTCGCTGCGAAGGAAAATCAACCGGCGCGCGGGCGGCCGGCGGTCCTCTCACTCGCGCAACCTCAGCCTGCAGGGGCAGGGAAGCACATCGGAAGCCCAACGATCCGCGTCGATATCGGCGGTGGGCGTCTCTGCTCCGCTGGCGCACCGGAGTGCGAGCCGGGGCTACCACGAGAGGCGGCCATCGGACACGGTATCGATTCGCACGGCGAACCTGCCCATCTCTGGCAACGACTTCAACACGCGCAAGAGCAGTGCGGCGACGATGACTACAGTCACTTCCGAAGCAACGGTGCCCCATTTTGCGAACCTGCAACGCCTCGATTCGTCTTCGCTTGCACGGCCGGAGAGCGAGAGCAGTGCGGCCGAGGACGATCTGAAGCGTGCGCTCCGGCGCGGCGACAGCAACTCGAGTCATGCCAGCAATCTGTCGTATCAGCAGTTCCCTGGCAGCATCCCGGGAGGAGACTTGCGTAACCAGGGCTCACGCTGGGGCAATGTTCTGACTGGGCTCTTGATCGGCCGACGCCGGGACTCGGCAGGCCACGGTGGAATGTACGGGCACAGCCGCAACAACTCTACTTCTTCCAGGTGGGATGCGTTTGGCCGGCGGATCAGTCTCACGCCGTCGTCGCCAGGCAAGACGCAGCCTGAGTCGGGCCAGCAACCACAGCAAAGTGCGACACCAAGCAACGGTCAGCAAGCGAATGCCGCAGCAACGAGTTCCACCAGCTCCGACTTGCATACCCCCCGAATCCCGGATGGCGGACCTGAAGCAGGCGGTGTACAAGACGGCGCCGGCTCCCTCAACCGATCTCGTCATCCGAGCAGCGCCTATGATCCGGTGAAGACCTCTGTCAACCCGGAGGACGGGGTGACTGACGTGGAGATTCCATTCCCGGACTATCTACGGTCTTTTGAAACGGCAGTGAGCTCTCCTTCGAGCAGCGGCTTTCTGTCGACGCCCGGTTTCGGCTCGGGCTTTGGAAGCGGAATGGATTCGTTTGAGCAGTTTGGACGTGGGTCGCTAGACGGCGATCTACCGGCAAATGTGGCCGGGTGGCTCCAGGCCTACCACCCCGACTTTGCGCTACAGGGGATCCCTCCACAGGACGACCTCTTGGCACAAGTCAAGGAGTCCCTGAGCAACGAGCCAACACCGGCCACGGCCCGACCCGAGACAGGCCACGGCCAAGACACGCCGGCTGAGAGCAGCGAGCGGTGGGTGGATGTGTCCAGCGCAGTGATTGTGGACACCACCAAGTGGACCGTGTGTCGGTTGCGCTTCAGCCGTCTCATCGGGGCGAAGTCGTCGGGCGAGGTGTCGACGCCCACAAGCGGGACGGGCTCTGTATCTCCATCCACGGCGACTACGTCGAACACGGCCCCTCTGCACGAGTTGATGCTGGACGCGCGGTTTTCGCAGGAGTACATCACATCGCAGGAGCGAGACAGCATTCTGGCGGAGGCGATTGAGCGCGTCGTGGCCCAGGGTGGCGTTGGTGGTCTCGGCAGCGGCAGCGTGTCCGGGGGCGACAACATGGTTGACAGCTCGAACAGCTCTTCGCGATCGGCCAGCGTTCTACGCCCCCAGAGCAACAGTGAGCTGCAGGACCAGGACGAGGTGTCGCATACGGCCTTTCGGCCAACGTTGGCGGCGCCTGCGACCCATCAGGCGACACAGGAAGTGCCGCGAGGGGAATGCAGGACTGTCATCCTCTCGGCCCTCGGGGACATTGTGCGGGATGCTCTCCAGGGCAGCGATTTCGCCAGCAGCGTTGCCGACGAAGACCGCCAAGACCCGGCTTCGAGCAAGGAACCCAAGGGACGGAGCATTCTGCGGGAGGCCGTCAAGATGTGGTTCGAAGGTGTTGAGGCAGCATAGCTGTGCATTTTCATGTTTTCGTTTCTGTTTTACCCTGTACTGGTTTTGTAATTTTGCGTTTTCTTTGTTGCGACATATCTGAAATTCAGCGATCATGGAGGCAGGGTGGGCTCGCTTGACGAGATGGCGGAGGTATTTAGATTTGGGGTTGCATGTATGAGATTCACCAGGCGTTGACAGACGGGACAGAGTAGAGTAACCATGGGGAATTGTGGTGAGAGCAAAGTAGTTTTGATTTGTTAGCACTTGACAAAAGTGCAAAGCCACTTTTCGTTGCATTTTCGACGTTTCACTGACCACTCCAGACAGATCGTTCGGATGACTTTTAACACGGGGGTATCAAGTGAATATGTACATTTTCCGACCTCCTACGGCTCCCTTTCAAACACGTCGTTGAGGTAGTTGACAAAGCCCTCGCGGATGCGGGCGGCCACCAGCGTGCCGCCGCTCTCGAGGCCGATGCCGCCGCGGCTGAGGCCGAGATAGGCGCGGCGCATGCGCTGCAGCTGGGCGAGACCGACACGGCGACCGGGCAGCTCGACGACAAGGTCCTGTGCGTTGCTACCGGCGGCGGCGGGAATGGGGACGGCGCCGCCGTCGTCGCCGAGGCCGTCGTTTTGCTGCTGGTGGGCGAGAATGCACCGGACAACGTCCTGGGTCTCGCGGTCGAGCACGTAGAGGTAGTCTTCGCCGCCGTCGCGGCCGCGCTGGATGGCGACCATGTTGGGCTTGACCTCCTTGCGCGGCCCGTCGCCGGCGACGGCGTCCCAGATCTGGGAAAAGACGGCGCGGGCCTGGGCGGCGTCGTCGTCCCACGTGAGCACAAAGAGGGGGCTGTCCCAGCGCGTCATGCCGTTGGGCTCCTCGTAGCGGAACACGAGATTGTCCCAGTTGGCGGTGGCGTAGGGTTCGGCGGTGGCGTCCGACTCGTTCATCTGCTCCTTTTGCTGCCACTTTTGCTGCCGCTCTTCGTTGACGGCACGCGCCCGCTCCGGCGCACAGCCAATCTGCAGGACGGCATGCGGCGTGCGCACGTTCTTGGCCTCGCAGGACAGCTGGTAGCGCCAGCCCTTGATGTAGTTGAGGCCGTCGAGGACGACAATGTCGCGCGGCGAGAGGACGCGCTTGACGGCGCCGTACAGGGCGGCGCGCGCATCCTTCTCCGAGGCGTTGGCCGAGCGCGTGTGCGCCGGCACGGCGGACAGGTCGTAGACGGCACGCGAGATGGACAGGCTGTCGTCTGAAATGAGGTGCAGACGGTACGGGGGCGGGCCGCTGGCGGGCTGCTGCGCAATGCGCTCGGCGAGGTAGTCGTGCAGCTGCTGGGCGCGGGTGGACTTGCCCGAGGTTGGCAAGCCGGAGAGGATGATGAGCTGGGAGGGGGGGGGGGGGGGGGGGGGGGGGGGTCAGTACGAGGAGACGAGAGGAGGAGGAGGAAGGAGTAGCAAAGAGGAGGGCAAGTGGAGGGAGACGAGAGTCAAGACCAGAAAAGCACGAGATTCGACAAGAACAAGGCTGGAAAAGAACAGCACCCGGCCCGGGAAGAGAACAGTCTTACAGGCATGTCCGCTCGCTTTGGCTGGAGCTGCGCACAGCGGCCAGAGAGCGATGGATGGAGGGAAGAATCACATCGCCAATGCGGGGCCAAAAGGTGGAACGCAAGTAAAAGTGTATTAGCGTGCACTCCGTGCACTGCAACCGCCAGAAAAATAGTCTATTTAGTTCCCCCCAAAAATCCACAAAAGCCTAAAATGGTTCTGACGCCCCCCAGCAGCGCCTCTAGTAATATGCCATTTCTATATCCGAATGCCGCCTTCGCCGGTCGCTGGAATGTCTCTTGTGCTGTCTCTCGCGTCCGCCAGACGATCGGCGCGCGTGCCTGGTGCGGCTGGATTCCGAGTGGGAATGATGGCTCCGTCTCGAGCCGCTGCCGCTGCCGCTGCCGCCGCCCGGCCGTCTGTGCGTTTGGGGTCTTGATCGGCCCTCATACGTTCTGCTTGGGGAACTGGTCTCCGGAGGCCTGGAACGACGTGTCAGGATAGGCCGTGAGGTTGTGTGTCTGCGAGCCCGTCTCGCCCGAGCGGACGTGTCCGCGACGGGAGACGTACGCGAGGCTGAGGCCGACGGCCTCAAAGATGACAATGGCAATGATCTCCATGACGACGCTCATGCCTAGCAGGTAATCGTGGTAGTGGGAGCCGGCCGAGGCGTACATGCGGAAGTTGGCATTGCCCGCGTCGAACACGGTCAGGATCGAAAAGAGGAGGCGGACAAAGACAAAGGGCGCGGCGACGGCGACGGCCGCCAGCAGCCGCTTCTCGCCGGCGGGCACGTGGCCGAGGCGCGTGGCCAGCACGAGCGCCGACAGCACGAGCAGCGCGTAGCCGGCGATCAGGCAGCCGACGCTGGCCTTGCTCGTGGTCGGCATCGTGTAGGTCAGCGGCTCGCCGTTGCTGACGTCGTTGCTGATCTGGCTGCCCACGTCGGTGCCGCCGACGATGCCGAGGATGAGGCCGACGCCGACGAGCACCTGCAGCAGCCGCAGGATGCGCGTGTTGGGCACACGCGGCTGGTACGCCGGGTCGATGGCGAGGTACACGCGCGTGATCAGGCCCAGCATCACCAGCAGCAGCGGCGAGAGGCCAATGGTCTGGAGCGTCTGGGCGCCGACGGCGAGGCTGACATTGGTGGGCGCCTGGATCGTCGCCAGCTCTAGGGCGCCGCCGAGGACGCGCGCCAGCGAAAAGATGATGAGGTACAGCCAGCCGGAGCTGCGGCCGAAGCCGTGGCGCCACGACAGCAGGATGGCGATGAAGAGGGACGGCACATAGACGCAAATGTACACAATCGCAATCTTGTTGAGCTCGGTGAGCGCCATGGTTGTCGTGTAAGAGTGCGACGGGGCACAGAGGGGAGAAAAAGAAAAAGGATGAGGGAGTAAAAAGGGCTGCAAGATGACGATGCAATTTGTTTTCTCTGATGCTTCTTCAAGACCCGATCTTGGGGACGGCCAAGACCTCCTTCTTATACGTGACGCGACAAAAAGCACCAGACGCTACTGTCCGTCAGCCGGCTACTCATTTTTGTTCTGAGGCGGGCGGTTGGGTACCACTCTGACACTGTCAGACATTTGTTTTCGCTTCTAGTCGTCGCTCTCTCCGCATTACAAGGCTGTGACGACAGGGGCGGTGCGGTTTGACCCATGTGCGCTAGTCCTCTTTTGGTCTGATTGTGCGAAGAAACGCTTTGCCCATACGAGGTGCACCTTACATCATGACACTCTACAGAGTCAATTTTTCCATTCTACGCCGGCAATCAAACGGCACGAGAGTGAAAAAGTGGCAATCACGGCACTGGATACCCATTCGGGCTGCGCCATAATCTGACCACGACCGTCGTCGTGCCTCTTCGTCGGGCCTCTTTCGCCGCTCTGCTGTCAGCCCTCGCAAAATGGCTAGTCGTTGATTCGTTGATCACTGGACAAATCCGAATGCGAGCTGGGCGGTAATTGGGCCGGCCAGATGCGAATGCGAGCTGGGCCCCACGGTCATTGGGCCAGCCACATTGTCCCTTCGCATTACGACGTAAGCTTCCGAGGGGCAGATGGGCTTCACCCCCTCATGCACGGGGGTTTCTGTGGCTGTGCGCAAAAATCTCAATTGCCAGTACTTGCAAATTTTGCCCCGCGACGTACAGAGTAAGCCCGTTTCGCGAGTCGGCCGTTCTTTCCGCCGTTAGGCTTTTTTGCTCCGACTTGCTTGTCCCACGCCTCCTTTCTCCATTCCCGACCAGGCAGCCACGACCACCAGTCGCAGGCGCCAGTAGCCACAGTAAATGGATCAGTCATCGTCGGAAGCTGCCTATCACGAGCCTGCCCTGAAACTGTTGCCCTTTTTTCCATTTCTGTGCCTCTGACAGGCCATCGCCACCGTTTTCCGGGGTTCGGGCCCGACTTCACCGCCCACGAATACATTGATTGGCTTCGCACAGCATACCCGAATTGGACAGACGCCCCTCCACATCGCTGGAACCTGACCGCAGGCCGTCTGTCTCTTTTCCCCATTCCCCTCTGCAGCTGTGGAGATGGATGGCGGGCTCCAGCGCTATCGCGTTAGTTTGGTGGCACTCATCAGTGCAGAACCTCCGGCCAGTGCGAGTATCGTACTTTATTCTGGCCCGCCTTGGCCCGAAACCTGACTCCTCCTTGGTCGATCTGGTGCTAGCAGCGGCATTTGACAAGCCACAACCCTGATCTCTGCCAGGCTCTGGATGAAACACTCTTCTGCAATTGACCTACGTTCCTGTCGACAGAGGCCCAAGTTCTCCTGATTCCCTGCAGGCAGCTGTCTTGTGCTCTAGCCTTCAGCCCTACACGGCTGGACCGTGCAAGTCGGCCGGCCACATACGACGTACTTGGACATACATCCCTGGCTCGGCCGGCACGAGCTAGCCCCTGGTCGACTTTGACCGCCCTCCCTCCCCCCCCCTTCCCCGAGATTCTCCTTTTATTCCACATGGAGTGTTGAAAGTGACAACGCTCCCCGCCATATCCCACGACCCCAGCATTGTGGTCTTGTGGGCGTCCGGCCGCGTTGCCACACTTGGCGAGCAGGCGGCAATCTAACCGATCCGAGGCACATTGCATGTCTTGGGGGCTCAGCCGCATTGTTACCGCCTATACCTCTTCGGACCAACACTCGCTGCACAAATCTACTGCTCACAATAGTCCCGTGTTCTTCTTTCCGACATGGTGTACTGCGGCCCGCCCTCCAAGGGCTGCAGCAGCTGCCGGGACCGGAAAATTAGGGTATGTTCCGCGTGTTCCGCGTGCTGCCGGGACTGACGTGAGGCAGTGTGACCTAAAGGAGCCTGGCTGTGGTCAGTGCGATAAGCGACAGCAGCAATGTCCCGGTTACAGGAACATGGTGGACCTGATGTTCCGGGACGAGAGCTCCCACGTCATCAAAAAGGCACAGGCGAAACAGCGTCGTCGAACGGCCACGGCGGCGGCCGAGCAAAGCCGGTCTCCGGGGGGCGAGTCCTCGACGTCGGCGTCGTCCTCGTCGTCCGCAGGTGCCTACGATCCGGCACGCAAGGCGCCTACTGAATCCGCCGCGCCAGTCACACCCGCATCCCAGTCCACGACGCTCACCTTGCTGGCGCCCGGCGCCAATCGTGGCCGCACGGCGAACACCCGGAGCCAGGGCGGAGGCAGGGGGACCACCGGCAGCCGAGCTTCGGCCAAGAACAGCTCGTCGTCGTCTGCCGTATCAAAAAGTTCCCCATCGACGCCGGGCCAAAGCGTGGCGGCGACGCCCCAGAACACCATCTGGCCCGTCGCCCCATCCATCGCCCGCATGTACACGCTCGCACCGTCGATGCAAGAGCGAGGCACAGCGTATTTCTTCTCGCGATACGTGACCATGGACGAAAATGCGCTGCACCAGCGCTTCGATTTCATCTACGACATCTGGAAGCCTACCCTCATGCCGGGCGGCCAGACGGACTGCGTCATGGCCAGCATGACGGCGGTTGGCCTTGTCGGCCTCTCGCAGCTGACACACTCCAAGGAGTTTATTGCCAGCGCACGCAAGAGCTACGGGACCGCACTGCGCCTGGTCAACGCGTCGCTGCGAAACCCGGAGGAGGCCTTCAAAGACACCACCATGCTCTGTGTGCTGGTGCTGAGTGTGTTTGAGATGATGGCCGGTCCCGGTCCCAAGACGCTGAATGCGTGGTACGAGCACATCAACGGCGCTGTGGTGCTGGCGAAACTGCGCGGTGCCAACCAGCTGCGCACGGATGCCGGCATCCGCATGTTCAACATGCTCTGCCAGAGCGTGATGATTGCGTGCATGCAGCGGCACGCACCCATGCCGCCGGAGCTGATCTCGTTCCAGTCCGAGCTGCTCTCGGCCTCGGGCACGGAGCAGCCGTCGGCCGGGTTCAGCCGGGTGGCCCTGTCCAAGCCGATTTTCATGCTGCTCCAGATGCGCCACGACGTGCATGCCGGGACCGTCGGCGACCTGGACGCGATCCTCGGCCGTCTGGATGCGATTGACGTGGAGTTTGACCGGACCGTGGCCAGCTTCCCGGCCGTCAGCAGCTACAAAACCCTGCGCGTCATGCGGCCGCACCGCGCCGTCTTCCACGACTACTGCCACGTCTACCGAAGCACGGCCGTATCGTCCATCTGGAACCTGCTGCGCGTGGTGCAGATACTACAGCTGGAGTTTGTCCTCACGACGATACAGCGCAACTATCCCGATCCAGGCGAGGACTGGGAGCAGGTGCCGCTGCGATACATGGAGCTTTATCGCAAGGCCTGGACCAAGCTGCAGAGCTTGACGGACGCCATTGTGGCCAGTGTGCCGCAGCATTTTGGGCTGCTCAGCCCGCTCAACCTCCAAATGGACACGCCGAAGCCTGCGGCCGAAACGGCAGACGAGGCGTCGCTCTTGACCACGGTGGTACGGGAACTGCCCAGCGTGCCGGTCCCGTCGCCAGCGTCCTCCTCTAGCTGTGCGTCCACGGCCCCGTCGCTGCAGATGGACGAGTGGGTGGAGCACGACGAATACCCGCAGTTCGAGACGGGCGAGATCTTTTTTGACGACGGCGGGCCGACGCTGGAGAACCCGACGCGGACACGGAGCCTCGACGAGGAGGCGATGCGGCTCATGCTGCTGGCGTCATCGACCAACGGGCTCGTGTGGCCGCTGTTTTGTGTGGGGACGAGTTCGGTGTGCACGCCGCGGCTCAAGGCATACGTGGTCGAGCGTCTGGAAGCCATGCACGACGAGACGGCTCTGCGACAGGCCGGCATGCTGGCCGCCGTTATGCGCAACCGAGAAATGATCAAGACGCCCTGGCTGGATGTGCCGATGGCGTCAGTGGTCGACATGTCGCAGCCCCCATCGCCGACATCGCCGACTGCGCAAAAGACGCCGCAGACCAAGGCGGAAACGAAGGTGGCTTCGGCGGAATGAAATCGAACGGGACAGGAATGGTTAACGAACACGATATTTTGTGGTGGGAGAGGACTACCGTACGGAAAGGGCACGGTCAGGGCTGGGAAACAAGTACATGTGTACGGATATCAATGTATTATAAATTGTACAAATAGAGGGCTCTTACCAGCCGTCAAAGTTGCCAAAGCCTGCCGACTTTGCCTTTTTCCGTACTGGCTCCTCCCAGACGTCGGGGGCGGCAGTGCTGGCAGTGCTGGCAGTACTGGCAGTGTTGGCAGTGCTGTCGGGAGTGTGCTTCTGCTTCTGCTGGGCGAGGGCGGCCTTGAGGTACTTGCCGACCTCTTCGGCGGCGGGCGGCGCTTCGTCCTTGCCGCGGATGCGCTTGCCGGTCCAGGTGATCTTGTCGTCGTCGGTGCCGCCGCGGCGCTGAATGTCCTGGCGGGCGGCGTCGGCGGCGTCCTGGCGGGCCTTGTCCTTGAGGAACTCGTCAAAGGGGTCGAGGTAGACGACGACGTCGGTGATGACAATGTCGTCGAGCGGGCGGTCGGCGTCGTCGACGGCGGCGGCCTCCATGCGGTCGAGCACGTCGAGGCCGTCGACGACGCGGCCAAAGATGGTGTGCTTGCGGTCGAGGTGTTTGGCGGCGCGGTAGGTGATGAAGAACTGGCTCGAGTTGGTGTTCTTGCCCTTGTTGGCCATGCTGACGATGCCGCGGGCGTTGTGGACGAGCGGCCCGTCGAGCTCGTCGGCAAACGTCTTGCCCCAGACGCTGGCGCCGCCGCGGCCGGTGCCGGTCGGGTCGCCGCCCTGGATCATAAAGTTGCGAATGTTGCGGTGGAAGGCGACGCCGCGGTAGTAGCCCTGCTGGGCGAGGCGCACAAAGTTCCAGACCGCCTTGGGCGCCGTCTCCGTCTGCAGCTCGACGTTGACGTTGCCGAGGCTGGTCTCGATGCGCGCGTAGCCCTTGATCTTGACGCGCTTCGGCCGCAACATCCACTCCTCGTCGCTGAGCACCGCCCGCTCGCCGCTGGTCTCGGGCGTCAGCCCCGTGCTGGTGAAGCTGGCCGCGGCCCGGCCGGTCGTGTAGGCGGCGGCGTTGTAGGCGGGCGGACGTGCCGAGCGGGACGTGGTGTGGGAGGAGGACGAGGTAGAGGGGGTGCCCGTCTTGGCGGACACGACGCCCTGCGACGGCCGGTTGACGTCGCCGCCGGCGCTGCGTTCCTGCCGCGCCCGGTCGACGGCGCTCTTGGCCCGCAGCACCTTTTCGCCGAGGCTGCCGAGGGCGCGTCGGTTGACCGTCTCGACGGGCGTGTCGTCGACGCCGCCGCCCAGCCGGCGCCGCGCGGGCGCGTCCTCGCCGTCCTGCAAAAAGCGGAAGCGGCTCGTGTCGCGGGCGGCCAGGTTCTGGGGGTCCTGCAGCGTGATCACGTCCTTGCGGCCAAACTCGACGTCGTCGACGAGGTCGCGCCACATCTTGGGCTTGACGTTCATGCGCTCGACCGTGTCCCAGGCAAACACGTTGGCGTAGGGGCCGTGGCGCAGCGCCACAATGTGCGTGTTGTCGGTAAAGACCTTGAAGGTGACGGGGTCGATGAGGTCGTGGGAGCCGTCGGCCTCGTTGCGCGCAAAGTTGAGCCGGATCAGGTCCGTCGCCCGCAGCGGCGCGCCGGTGACCGGGTTCGTGCCCGGCGGGTGCTTCTCGAGCCAGTCGGAAATCACCTCCGTGTCGAAAATGGTGCCGTCGGGCGTGCACACCGGATGCGCAAACGGCTGCAGGCTGGCCGCGCAGTAGTTAAAGGGCAGCCGCCGAAAGGACGCCGCCGCACCGCCGCTGCTGCCGGCCGTCGACGCGCCCTTGCTCGCCGAGAACGAGTCGGACGACGCCCATTCCGAATGCGTAATGTAGAGCTTGTCCGTGCCCTTTCCCATGGCGGCGTTTGGGGCGTGTCGAGTCAAGGAGACGACAGAGGACGGAGTCAAGGCAAAGTGATTACTAGTAAAAAAGTACTAGTACTGCCGAATTTCTACAGTTGTATCTTGTATCTTGCATCCAATCGCCCGGGCGCTGGCTGGCGCCCGGCCGTCTGGCCCCGCTGTAATCGTACTCCGTACAGTAATCCAAAGAATTACGTCGTCCCGGCATGCTGCCGAGTCACAAGCCTAAAAACCTCCCACAAAGATTGACAGCTTTTAGGGCGCAGAGCTGGCCCCAACCTTTGTGGCGGTGACTGAGGTGTCGCCCCGCCTGGACCAATGTAGAGCAAAGTACCGCTCCACCCATTACCTGCGGCTGGGTACACGACAGCTGGTGGGTCTGGTGCGTTTTTCTTTTTTCAAGCCACACCTGCAGTGCCGCAAAGCCTCTTTCGCCATATCGGGCCTCTTCTGTCTCTGCGATCTGGTCCCTCTCGACGATCTGTCACCTTACTGCCTCTTGTGCTCTGCCGACCCCCCCCCCCCCCCCCCCCCCCCCCCCTCTCGCCATCGTCCCTATATACCCGGCACGTGAAGACGCATCCGATTTTCGCCCTTTCCCCTTCTTCCTGGTACGTTTGCCGCCCTTTCCCCCGTCCCCCAGCCAGCCTCTGCTTTTTCCTGCTCCGCCGTCGTGAATCGAACGCCACCTAGCCGCCGCCACCTTGACGCTGACCGACCCCTCCAGACACCACCTGCAGCTCTCGCCTCGCTCCTCGACCGGCTCCCTGCCATATCCATCGACATCCCTCCGAGTGTCGGCATTTCTTTCTCTCCCACCTGCCAAGCGTGATTCCTGCCCGTCGCCAAGATGTCTGGAGAAGCGTGGCTCTTCCTCTTCGCCGTGTTGATAAATGCGGTCAACCTGTTTCTGCAGGTTTTCTTCACCATCATGTACAGCGACCTGGAATGGTAGGCGCATTCTCCCCCGGGCCCAGCCCGGCTGTCCTCGTCCCAGAATACCGTGCTGACCTCGTCTCCCTTGCGCAGCGACTACATCAACCCGATCGACCTCTGCAACCGCCTGAACACGTACATCATTCCCGAGGCTGCCGTGCACGGATTCCTGACTTTCCTCTTCCTGATCAACGGGTACTGGGTGCCGCTGGTGCTCAACCTGCCGCTGCTTGGCTGGAACATCAAGAAGTACGTCGCCCCGTGTGCCGCGTGGACAAGGCAAGAGAACCGCCCGCTGACCTGTCACAGGATCGTTGACAACACTCACCTCCTGGACGCGACCGAGATCTTCCGGAAACTGAACGTCCACAAAAAGGTGCGCAGCCCCATATTTGCGCCATGGCAGCGCTGTAACCGAGCTGACACGTGCGCAGGAGTCCTTTACCAAGCTGGGCTTCCACCTGGTCATGTTCTTCTTCTACCTCTACAGCATGATTGTGGCTCTCATCAAGGACGAGGCGAACTAAGGCGACACTGTCTGCCATGCAGGGACCGGCGAACAGATGGACTTGGGAAGCTCTACGGGGGCATGGGTCTGCTTCCCGAGCAGCCTTGCCGGCCGCAGACCACTTTGTTTTTATACCTGTCGAATTTAGGAACGGCTGCATCTTGTGGGCCTGTCGAAGATGCTGGGAGCATGAGCTGGAGGGAGGAAAAGCACTCCGCGTTCGCTGTATTGGATCTTAATACGGGGGTGCGACAGCTAGGCCGTCTGCCCGGCTGGAGCGGCAGAGGAGAGACGTATATTGGTGGACAACAGATATCATGGCACACGCAATTCAGACTCATGTCGTATGTTCCTGTTCACATGGCCCCGGCTGACCGCTTAAATGGGAGTACGCGGGGCGTGGAGCTGTATATGTCACGTGACGCGCATACCGCTTTTCCAAATACAGCTTTTTGCTTTCTGCCAGCCGCGCGACGAGGCTTCGCTTCCAGCGCAACTTGATCCAACCTTGCACATTCGACAGTGACGCGACACGATGGCGGAGTTTGGCGAGTTCCCACCCAACCTGGTGCCGCAGGATGCAATGGTGGTGCGGTCCCAGGCCGGGCCGGAACATGAAGTGGTGCGGTACTCGGCAGAAGACATGGCGCGGCCGGTGGCAGGACCGATGAATCCGTTTCGCGTGGCCGAGAACGCGCAGACGGGCGAGAAGCGCAAGAACGTGCTCACGGGCATGGCGACGGAGGCGTTTCTGAGCGAGCACACATTCCGCAGCAAGCACCGGGCGGTGGAGCGGCGAGGCGGGCCAGAGCGGGAGACGCTGTCGGGGAAACAGATCAAGGCGGAAAATGCGCGGATACGGGCGAGCCGAGAGGGCAAGGGCAGCGCGATGATTGCCGAGGGGCCCGGGGCGTACGTGGGCCCGTGGGCGCGGACGACGCGGCAGGCGGTGCTGGAGGAGTACGACGAGACGGTGGGGCTGGGCAGCGACGAGGAGTACGAGATTGTGGAGGAGTACGAGGACGCGTCCGGGTCGGAGGTGGTGGAGAGCGGGACGGTGGTGGCGGCGCCGGCGGAGGCGCTGGAGCGGCGCAAGCAGCAGGCGGAGATGGGCGACGAGACGAGCGAGTTTGTGGGCTCGCAGGAGCACGACTACCAGGGGCGGACGTACATGCACGTGCCGCAGGATCTGGACGTGGACCTGCGCAAGGAGGTGGGCAGCATCACCAACTACATTCCGCGCAAGCTGGTGCACGTGTGGAAGAGCCCGACGGGCAAGCCGGTGACGGGGCTGCGGCTGTTCCCGGAGTCGGGCCACCTGCTGCTGAGCGGCAGCGCGGACAACACGGTGCGGATCTGGGACGTGTACCACGAGCGGGAGCAGCTGCGGGTGTACGCGGGCCACAACCGGGCCATCACGGACCTGTCGTTCAGCCGGGACGGCACGCGGTTCCTGTCGGGCTCGCACGACCGGTGGATCAAGCTGTGGGACACGGAGACGGGGCAGTGCGTGAACCGGTTCCGCACGGGCAAGACGCCGCACTGCGTGGTGTTCAACCCGTCGGCGGAGGGGGCGCACGAGTTTTTGACGGGCATGTCCAACAACAAGATCCTGCAGTGGGACTCGCGGGCGGGCGACAACGAGCCGGTGCAGGACTACGACCACCATCTGGCGGCGATCAACACGATCACGTTTGTGGACGACAACCGGCGGTTCATGACGACGTCGGACGACAAGTCGCTGCGGGTGTGGGACTACAACATTCCCGTGCCCATCTCGTACACGAGCGAGCCGTGGATGTACCCGATGACGCGGGCGGCGCAGCATCCGTCGCACAAGTACGTGGCGTACCAGTCGAGCGACAACCAGGTGCTGGTGTACTCGGCGCGCGACAAGTACCGGCAGAACCGCAAGAAGGAGTTCAAGGGACACAACAATGCGGGCACGGCCATTGGCATCGACATCAGCGCGGACGGCCAGTTTCTGGCGTCGGGCGACACGCAGGGCTACGTCTGTTTCTTCGACTGGAAGACGTGCAAGATGTACGAGAAGCTGCGGGCCGACAGCTCGGGGGGGTCGGTCAATCACGTGCTGTGGCATCCACAGGAGACGAGCAAGGTGATGACGGCGGGCGCACAGGGAGACATTCATTTGTGGGACTAGGGGGCGTGTGCTGTATTGTAGGGAAGCGAACTGCTGTACTTTTTTTTTTATTTGGCTCGGGCAAGGGACTGCTGGGAAAAGACGTCGGTCCAGTGGCAGGCACGTATTTGTGCACCTGCCGTGTATTGTATTTTGTATCTCACTACTGGTACTAGACCACACGCCAGACACCCTAAAAAGCATCCCCCCCCCTCGGCCCAAAAGTCTAGTTGCGCAAAAAGGTGGTAAACATGGGACTGTCGGTGCAGTCGGTCCAGGGATAGCCAATTTCGGACAGGTAGCGTTCGAGCTCGGCAACCTCGGCGGCGGGACAGACGATGCCGGTGAGGACCTTGCCAATGTCGCTGCCCTCGTTGCGGTACTGGAAGAGGCTGATGTTGTACTTGGGCCGGAGGGTGGCGAGGAACTTGTCGAGGGCGCCGGGGCGCTCGGGGAAGTTGAACATGTAGAGGCGCTCGTCGCTGACGGCGGAGCGGCCGCCGACGAGGTAGCGGACGTGGCTCTTGGCGAGCTCGTCGCCGGAGACGTCGGTGGGCAGCATGTCGGCGGCGGTGATGCGGGCGAGCAGGCTGGCGAGCTCGCGGCTGCGCTGCGACGCGGGGGCGGTGAGGGAGAGGCCGAGCAGCACGTTGGCCTCGGCGGGCGAGGCGTAGCGGTAGCTGAACTCGGTGACGGCATGGGGCATGATGGCGTCAATGAGCTCGGCGAAGGCGCCCGGCCGCTCGGGGATGCGCACGGCCAGCAGGGCCTCCTTGCCCTCGCCCAGCGTGGCGCGCTCGGCGACGAAGCGGAGGCGGTCAAAGTTCATGTTGGCGCCGCTGGTCACGGCCACGAGGCCGCGCCGCCGGTTGGCCGACGGGTGGGCGGCGACGTACTTTTTCAGGCCGGCCAGGGCCAGCGCGCCCGACGGCTCCACAATGGAGCGCGTGTCCTCAAAGACGTCCTTGATGGCGGCGCACGTCTCGTCGGTCGACACGAGAATGACGTCGTCGACCACCTCGCGACACACGCGGAACGTCTCCTCGCCCACGCGCTTGACGGCCGTGCCGTCGGCAAACAGGCCGACGTCGCGCAGCTGCACGCGCTCGCCGGCCGCCAGCGACTGGGCCATGGCGCTGGCGTCGTGGGTCTCGACGCCAATGACGCGCACGTGCGGCGCAATGCGCTTCAGGTAGAGGCCGACGCCCGCAATCAGGCCGCCGCCGCCGACGGCACAGAACACGGCCTCGAGCGCGCGAATGTCCGTCTGGCGCAGCAGCTCCAGCCCAATGGTGCCCTGGCCCGCAATCACGTACGGGTCGTCAAACGGCGGAATGTCAATCAGGCCGTCCTGCCGCACGCGCCGCGCACACTCGTCCTTGGCCGCGTCAAAGTCGGCGCCGTGCAGCACCACGTGGCCGCCCATGCGCGACACGTTGAGGTGCTTGATGCTGGGCGTGCCCTCGGGCATCACAATCGTGGCCGGGATCTTGAGCCGCCGCGCCGAGTACGCCACGCCCTGCGCGTGGTTGCCCGCCGAGCAGCACACCACGCCGCGCCACGCCTCGGCCGGGTCCAGGTGGGCCATCTTGTTGTAGGCGCCCCGCAGCTTGAAGCTGAACACGGGCTGCTCGTCCTCGCGCTTCAGCAGCACGTTGCACTCGAGCCGGTTGCTCAGGTTCGCCGCCGGCGTCAGCGACGTCTCCTGGCACACCTCGTACACCCGCGACGTCAGGATGAGCCGGAGGTACTGAAATGTCAGCACGTGTACACAACCCCCCGGTAGGCAAATGTCCCCGTCCGTTCTCTCCTCACATCTGGGTACCCATTCGGCAGGATAAACTCCTCCGGAATCATCCTGCTCAGCCGCGACGCCCGCTGCGCCGACGCCGGCGACCGCCCCCCCGTCAGCTCCGTCAGCGACAGCGCCGACAGCTGTGGCGTCAGCTGTGGCGTCTCCTGCCGCCGCGGACTGCTGGTGCCGCCCGCGGCGTCTGGTGTTGTCGAGCCGTTGACCGTGCCGTTGGCCGTGCCATTGGCCGTGCCGTTGGCCGTGCCGTTGGCCACAGCGTCGGCCGTCGCCGTCCCGTCGAGCTTCTCCACGGCCGCACTGGACATGTTGGTGCTTCGAAATGTGCTTCGCGTGCAAGGAGAGCCCTCTGTCGAGATCGAGACCGGATCGATGCGTCACCGATACCGTTTCATACAACTAAAAAAAAATTCGGTGGATCGCGTAGCGGGGCTCAATGCGCCCAAGGGGGCCCTGTACACTAGTGGTGCTAGTATCTTATCGCCCTGTTGCCTGGGTCCAAGGCGGTCAAAGGGACCCGATGGCGGGGGGGGGGGGCGCCCGTTCCAGCGAGCCAATGGTGTGGCAAAAAATTACCCGTCAGGCCATTATCGGTCCTTGGCGGGAACCTCGAATCCCTCCACGATCGCGACGACCATCCACGACGGCCTCTTGACCACCACCACTACGAGCGGAACGCCCACCGATCCGACCCCCAGTCTGCCCATCATGCCGCTCTCCGACGAGCCGATGCCGTCGTCCTTTGACGACAATGCGTAAGCTCGCCCCGCTGCCGACCGGCTCAAGCTGTTTCTAACTCTTTCTTTTTTTTTTCTTTTTTTTTTTTTTTTTTTCCATCACAGCGATTTCTACAATGAGAGCGGCCTTACCAAGATGCTCCGCAAGGTCCGGCAGGAGCCGCTGATCCCGCTCGGCTGCCTGCTGACCGTGGCCGCCTTTACCAACGCCTACCGCGCCATGCGCCGCGGCGACCACAACGAGGTCCAGCGCATGTTCCGCGCCCGTGTCCTCGCCCAGGGCTTCACCGTCCTCGCCATGGTCGGCGGCGGCATCTACTACGGCGCCGAGCGCCAAAAGGAGCGCGAGCTGTGGAAGCTGCAGCAGTCCCAGCGCGAGGAGGAGAAGCGCCTGCGCTGGATCCACGAGCTCGAGGCCCGCGACGCCGAGGAAAAGGCGCTGCAGAACCGTCTCGCCCGGCGCCGCGCGCGCAAGGCCGGCGAAACCACAGACGAGGACGCGGCCGTCGAGGCCGCGCCGGCCGCCGCATCCGGGCGCGGCTGGTTCGGCAGCCCCAAGACCGAGACGGCCACAGCAGCACCAGAAGCACTACAAGCAGTGCAGTCATCAGAGCCACAAGCACCAGAAGCGCTAGATTCTGCAGACACAGCCCCACCTTCCGTCGACGGCAAGAAGAGCGACAAGAGCGCCCTCGGCACGCTCGGCAGCCTCTTCTCCAAGAACGCGGCCGCCAAGGCAGACGAGGCCGCAAAGAAGTAGACGGACAGGAAAAGATGCTTTTTGTGCGTTTTGGGACTGTTTCTGTGTGGACAATTGTACATGTACATCGTATTACGAGCATGGTAGCGCTCCAACCTGCGAGTAGATATGAAAAAAAAAAAAACTCCACCGACACTACGCCATGCTTCCGCCACTCCGGTTCTGGCCGATCAGGCCGGCCATCTCGAGCAGCTGGCGGTCGGCCTCGACGTCGCCCGTGCCCAGATTGATGCGGCGCCGCGCCTCGGCCTCGCGCGCCTCCCACGCCCACCGCTCGGCCTGCACCTTGGCCTCGGCCTCGCCGCCGCAGCCCCAGACCTCGACCGCCTCAATGGTGAAGCGCTCCTGGAAGTCGTACGGCCGCGCCACGCTGCCGCGAAACGCCCCGCCGCCGCCGCCGCCGTGCGTCATGACGCCAAACTCAAAGCCCGCGTCGATCAGCAGCGACAGCGCGCCCAGCGCCATCAGTCGTTGCTGCGTCGCCGTCGGCACGCCCGCCGACTGCGACGACTGCCGCCGCATCTGCGCCTTGGCCGCCGTCCCTGCCGGCGCCGGACAGCCAAAGGCGATGCCGCCCGCGTGCTGGTTCGCCGCCGTCGGCCGCACAAAGGCCGCGTAGTCCCGGTTCAGCGTCGACGCCGCAAACACGTCGTGCACCGGCGCCAGCTGGAACAGCACGCACTCGTCGTCCCCAAAACACTCGCGGTTCGTCAGCCGCCACGGCTGGCTGACGTACGCCCCAAACACCACCGTCTCGCCGCCGTCCTCGTCGCCCGCGCTGCCCGCCGGCATCCGTCGAGGCGGCAGCGCCGCGGCAAAGGCGGCTTCCTGGCCGCCGTGTGGCACGTTGCCGACCCGCGTGCCCTGCACCAGCAGGATCGTCGGCGCCCGCCAGTTGAACACCTTGGACTCAAAGGACCCCATCGAGAAGCCGTCGTTGTCGCCCGAGTACAGGAGCCGTAGTCGGTGGAAGAGCGTCGTGCCCGGCAGGAAAAACGACAGCTGCGACAGCCTGTTGAGGTCGAGGATCGTGTCGTCGCCCTCCCGCCTCAGGAGCGGCGGTGGCGGTGGCGGCGGCGGGAGGGCCGGCGGCCCTTTGTTCGTCTCCGATGCAGAGCCGTCTCGGGGTCGCGCTTTGGAAAAGTCGAGGTTCTTGGAAAAGAGAAAATGCTCAAAGAGCGCGTTGAAGCCGCCAAACAGGTACGGAAAGCACACGGGCAGGACAGTGTCGAAATGCGGGAAGCGGATCCCGGGCGACGTCTCGACGTCGAGGAACGTGGCCAGCACGCACCCGGCCGTCGATCGTAGGCCCCGAAGCGCGGCTCCCGAGGTGCGGTCCGCATGCTGCGAGAGCCGTTCCTGCGCCGTCAGCGGCGCCACGAGCAGCAGCAGCAGCACCAGCTTGCGGAAGTTGTCGGCCGGGATGCGCGCCTCGCGCAGCGTGCTGCTCCGGGCCGTGGCCGCCGCCTTTTTGGGCTGTGGTGCAGCGTAGTCGAGGGCGTCCAGCGCCGCCAACACGAGCTCGTCGTCATAGTCGTCGCCGTCCTCGGCCTCGGCGTCCTCGACGGCCGCATCAATGGCAAAGCCCAGACTGGGCTTCTTGGCCGTAGCGGCGTCGTCCTGCGCGGCGGCCGGCTCTGCAGTCTTGGTCGCGTCGACAAAGAGAGCGCGGTCGTGCACGGCCAGGCTCCGGAACAGCAGCCGGCGGCGGTCGGCGGCCCCGTGCGCCAGGACGCGCCGGTAGCGCTCCGTCAGCAGCGTCACCACCGTGACCAGCTGCTCCAGCCCCAGCACGACGGGGGCGTCCGACAAGAAGGGAAACGCGGCGAGCGTGGAGACCATGTTGAACACAACCGGAGAGGCATGCAGAATGTCGGGAATCTCCAGGAAGCGCGCCACCGTGTCCTCGCGCAGATAGCGCACGTCCTGCTCGCGGTCGGCCAGGCCCTTGAAGTTGTCCTTGAGCGAGTACAGCTCGAGCGACGAGAAGCACTTTTCCGCAAAACGGTTGGCCTAAGGCGCCAGTCAGCAATCGCCATCTGCACACCCGGCACAAGAGTCCCAGCACGCACCAGCTCCTTGGCCAGCTTCTCGTGCGAGCGCGGCGGCGGCGGCGGCTCAACCGACTGGCCGGCGCCCATGATTCGAGGTGGTTGGAGAGTAAAGATCGGTCAAGGATCCGCCAAGATCACAGATCAAGAAGCCTCCAAAGACGCAATCAGGCCCAGCCTGGTGGTCGGCGGCGGCCGTGCAGAACAAGAGATACAAGGGCCTGGATGGGTGTCGCAGTGCATCGGTATCATCGTGGTCCGCGCGCGTCGCCAGGATATTACGAATGTGTGCGCCTGTGTCATGCAATGAATGGCGACCGATTTCCGCTGCTGTAAGCAGGCAGGCAGCTCACAAAGACATAGCTCGTGTGGGGTCACCGCCGCGGCAGGCAGGCGCGTCCGCCGATACGTAATCGGAATTTTCTTTTTTTCAACCAGCCTCGTCCGTTTTTCCCTTCTACACATGTCTCGACCACCGTCCACGCGACGCCCGCCCCAGGTAAGCATTTGGTGCCACACAATTCTGTGACCAACGCAATACCGCAGTGATGAGCAAAGAGCAACTTTTGCAACCAGAGACACAATGCCGCCGTTTGTGACGGGACGAAGCCGATTCTTTGCACTCTGGTTTCGCCTGTCCGACAGCGCGTCAATGACGGTTTAAATTACTTGATCTAATCTGATGCGGCCGCCGAATGGCGGACCTGCGTTTTCTTTTTGCCACCGTTTTCCGTCTGTCGCAGCTTGCTGACCGCTGTCTCATGACCTTAGGCGACGACGCGAACGCGAAAACCGGTTCGTGCACTGAAGACGGTGTCTGGTCGCGTTGCCTGTGACCGCCAGGACATTTCGGAGCTGGCGGATATGTTGCCATGGTAGGGCACGGCCGACGCGCAGAATGTGCAAGACCAACGACCAGGTCCTCGAACGCAAGGCCAACGGTCGTTTGGCGGAACGGCCTTGGATAGGCTACATAAGCGGTGAGAAAAAGGCAAGTACTCTGTCTACGACAGGGAAACCCACGAGCCACATGTCTCGGCAGATGGGCTGGAGAAGACGCACCCAAGAGGGTCTCGTAGCTCTGCACGTCGCCCGTCTTTCGCTGTATCTCGTCTTGCTACGTAGCTCTTGCGGTGTGCTCTGAAACTCGACCAACGTCTATTTATCTTACCAGAGAATACTCTAAACTTGCCGTCTAGCTCAACTTTATGTCTCTTTCACGCCTGAACAGTCTTCCCGTGCTCCTTGTGCAGTATTTCCTTCTCCATCTCCTCAAAGGCCGCCAGCACATTTCCGTACTGTGCAAAGGGCTCTGGCACGTAGCCCGGGCCGACTTTCTCAATGGCATTTTCGGGCTTCCACCGCCGCCCGATCAGGTCGTCAAACGTCTCCGTCTTGTCGGCCCGTTCCATCGCCCACAGCGCCTTGTGCGCGCCACCCAGCGCACACGCGTTTCCGCCCACGTCCAGCCGGTACACGCCCTCCGTGCCGCCCAGCACCTCGCCCAGCACCTGCGCAATGGCCGGGTTGAGGGAGCCGCCACCGACAAGGTAAATGCGGCGCGGCTGCGCCGGCAGCTTCGGGACCGAGCTGGCCACGGTCGACAACGGATCCTCGCTGGGGATGTCCTGCACCAGCGGCTGCGACCGCAGGCGCATCGACAGCGCCTGGGACTCGACAATGGTGCGGACGTCCTGCGCTGGGCCCCAGCCGACGGCGGCCGCGTCCGATATCGGCAGGAGGTCGCTGCCATCGGCGCGGCTGCAGCTGTACCGCCACGTGCCGGCGGGGATGTTGGGAACGATCTCATTGAGATAAAAGTAGAGGCCCAGTCGAGCGCGGTCCGGGTCGCCGCCCAGCACGGGCGTGTCGATGAGGGCCTTGTTGAAGCCGGCCCAGACGTCGTTGCTGGTCGCCGCCGTAGGCGGGAGGGTGTCGCGCACCTTTTCACGCGCCAGGCCGCCATTCTTGTAGCACAGCATGAACATGTACTGGCCGGGAGTGGTCGGGTGGTTGAAGAAGTGGTAGCTGGGATCGGGCTTGTAGTGCGGCGTGACCATGAGAAAGGTGGTGGAGGTGCCGAGGCTGACAATGGCGTCGAGTGGGCGCAGGGGAAGGGCCAGGATCGTCGCCGGGTTGTCGCCGGTAAAGGGGACGATCTGGCAGTCGGCCGAGAGACCGTAGCGACGCACAAAGTATCCCGAGAGGGCGCCCATGCTGCCGCCGCCGTCGATGCGGACGTCGCCGAGTTTGGCGCGCAGGTCGTCGGCGGCAGCCGTCGTGCCGCCCGCGGCCAGCTCCAGCAGCGGCTGCGACCAGGTCTGGCCACGCACGTCCCAGAGGTCCATGCCACAGACGTCGCTAATGTCCATGGGGGCGAGCGCGCCCAGCAGCACCGACGCCACAAAGGACGACACGAGCGCGATGCGCTTCGTGGCCGCGTAGTCGGCCGGCCAGCGTCTGCGGATGCGCATAATCTGCGGCCCGGTGAAGCGGTGGTGCGCCGCGCTGCCGGTGACGGCCGCCAGTCCGTGGGCGCCGCCGGGCAGCCGCGCGTCAAACTCGTCGCACTCGGCCTGGGTGCTCTGGTCCTGCCAGTTGGGCGCCCACGGCCGCGCAAAGGCCTCGGCGAGCTGGTCTGCCAGCGGCGAGTCCGGGCGGCTCGCCAGCGCCGCCAGCTGCGCCTCGACGCCGGCTGCCCAGTAGACGCTACCGTGCTGCTGGCACGAGCCGCTAATGGCCCGGATCCGCGACAGTATGGTCGTGCCCGCCGTGGCGGCCTTGAGTCGGGCCAGCACCAGATCCATGGCCTCGAGCCAAAGCACCACCGGCGCGTACACCTCGCCCTCGGCGTCGTTGGTCAGCACGCCCTTGGTGACTCCATACTTTGCACCGAAATCGTCGTCAAAGCCGACCTTGGCCTGCGCGACCACGCTGAGGTCCGAGGCCACCACAATGGCTGCAAGGTGTGAGTGGAAGATGGACAGAGAGGAGACCGGAATACAGAAGCCACAAGGCAGAATCAAGTCAAGCAGACGAGAAACAGCCAAAACGGAAAGAGCCAATTCGCGAAAGAGGCAGGAACGAGAAACTGTACACACCCTTCAGTTGCTGCGTAGAGAGGTCGAGCCCCAGATACAGAGGCCCGTCGGACGCCATTTTCTGTTTGTAGGCGTTGTGCTTGGACAGAGACTCACTGTTGTTGTCTTGACACGAGCCGACCTTGGAAGCTGGCCGCGCTATAATACTTGCAAGACTACTCGTACACACCGCATTTAGCCTTTAAGTGCCGCATTTAGCCTGCACGGGGCCTACAGAAATACGAGTACTCGTGGTCACCCCGCGGACAGATGTGGGGGTTTTCCACTGTAAGCCAGCAAATCCCGCTAACAAACGGTCAAGTCGGCACGGCATACTGAAAGCAGCAGGATAGACATCTATTTTGCATTTCGCGCATCTCCATTCCTGCTCCCTTTTCTTGGCCTGTACTATACATCCATGCAAAGTCCGCCGTCCGGAAAGCTCCTGTTCGTCCCGCGCATCGAGCTCAGTGCTTGTGGCCTCCCTTCTCGCTGCCGTGGTCGTGTTCCTCCGGCTCCGGACTCGAGCGCGGGCTGAGGTCGCCCGCCAAGAATTCGTCAAACTTGTCCGTTGACTCGTCCAGCTTGACGAAGCGCACCCGCAGGCGACGCACCCCCCGCACGGTGCCGGCCACCTGGGTGCGCACCGCCTCTTCGATGGTCCGCACCGTCTCGACCGTCCAGTCGCTCGGCACGGCCATCTCAATGTCGACCAGGTAGTTCGGCCCCGACTTGACGCCCGACACGTCGCGCACCTCCACCAGATGCTGCTGGCCGTCGGGCACCACGAGCGAATCCAGCGTCTCGGTGACGTGTCGGCGCACCGAGCGCTTGACGTCCTCGTCAATGCTGCGGTCTGCCAGCTCGTACAGCGCAGCCGCCGTGTTCTCCCAGCCGGCCCGGATCACCATGAGCGAGATCAGCAGGCCACCTACCGGGTCCAGCCAGGCAGCGTCATGGATCAGGTTTGCGCCCAGGATGGCCGCCAGGGTCACGATGCCCGTCAGGCTGTCGACGCGGTGGTGCACGGCATTGGACGCGAGAACAGACGATTTGCGCTCACGGGCGACCTTCATGGCTGTAAAGAAGAGTACGAATTAGCAAGGGCACGACCGGAAAGGGGGGGGGCGAGAGGGAGAAGAGGCGGAAAGGGACGTACTCGCTCGGTATAGCCATTCCTTTACCAGCACCGTGCCGGCTGCTAGCCAGGCCGCATGCAGACTTGGGGCGCCGGGGTCGCCGTGGCTGTGGCCGTGACTGTGGCCGTGGCCGTGGGCCAGGACCTCGGCAGCCGCAGCCGCATCCAGAAAAAAGTGCGCGTATAGAGATTGGGAGCTGCTCATGCACATGAACAGGCCGCCGCCGAGGAGCATGCCAGAAACGCCGAGCGAGCCGAGACTCTCGACCTTGCCGAAGCCAGTGGGGAAGCGGTCCGAGGGTGGACGCAGGCTCCACGAGACGGTGGCCAGGGTGAGGACGTCCGAGGCCAGGTCGGTCATGCTGTGCCAGGCATCGGCGATCATGGACTGCGAGTTGAAAAAGTAGCCGCCGGCGCCCTTGACAAAGGCCATGCCGAGATTGGAGTAGAGCCCGATGCGGGTGATGCGCACGCCGGCATCCTTCTTGTTCTGCGAGGTGAGGTAGACATTGTCGTGGTGGTGATGGTGGTGGCCGAGGCCGAGGCCGTGGGAGTGGGAGTGGGAGTGCGAATGCTCGTCGTCGGATTCGGAGTGGACGGAGCTCTTGGTGTGCGAGTCGTCGCTGCGCGAGCGCACCTGCGAGACCATGATGGCCGGCAGCCAGCGGGCCAGCCGGCGGCGATGCTTCCGGGGCGAGGGCGAAGCGGAGGACCAGGACCAGGACCAGGCGCGGTGGCTGTCTCGCAAGGACGCGGACGAGGTCGAAAAGGGCAGTGCGGGCGGGCTGTGTAGATCGAGCAGCGACACAGAGGCAGAGGTAGGCAGCGAGAGAGCCGGGGCGCCAAATAGGAGAGAGGCGGACAGCTTGGGCGTTGTTTGGTATACGCGGCGTTGGGGCGCGGCCGAGACAGGGAAACGTGGTGTTGGTCGCTGAGGCTGATGTGGCCTTAACCCCTGGCTAACGTGGTGGTGGGCACGGCTGTGGTGGTGGGTAATGCGGTAATAGGCGCCGTGGCCACAGCGGCCGGTGGCGGCTGTTTCAGCGGCAGAGTAGAAACCTGCCGCACAGCAGCAAGGGCACAGACGCAGCGGACTGCTGCCACCGGCGGCACAGCGCCAGCGCAGGGGAGAAGGCATGGGCGAGAAAAGGGTGCAGCGCGTGCGGGGAGACGGCCCTGTGGGATCTTACGCGTAAAGAGGAGAAAAAGGGCTGCAAGGTGGTGTCGGAAAAAGAAAAGAGAGCGGAAGCCAGGGCAAGTAAGAGAGGGAGAGTAGAAAAAAAAAAAAAAGAAACAAGACGCGGCGGCCAAGGCGGGCGGGCCAGAGCGGACGGACGAGGCGGGCACGCAAAGACTCGAATTAACTAGGACGACGCGCGACAGCCGGGGCGTGGAGCAAGCAGCGAGCACCGGTGCCTGGGCGTTGTATTTTTAGAGGGGGGGGTGGAGGAGACTCGATCCGCGTCTAGTCCGACTCGGCCAGTGGAGTTGTGGCAGGAGACAGCGAGCGAAATGTGCTTCGATACGACTGCAGAGCCTCAAAAGGGAGTGCCTACGAGTACTATTCATGCAAGCACTCGTGGGCTTCTTGGGGAGGCAACCGGCTCTCGTCTGGCGTTTCAGCGGAGCTCTCCCTACCCTTACGGAGTACGCGGCCGGGCCGCTTTCTTTTTGCCCAGCACCCACACCGGTGTGTAAATGCCTGCCCCCAAGCGGCAGTTACAAGGTCCGATACAGGCCCCCCCCCGGAAGACGCCAATCCGCATCGTTCGATTGTGACGGCCACCGCCTCCCGCGGAGTTAGTCGCCCCAACAGGCGGAAAACCGGAAAATCCGAGAGACACCCGGCCGCTGCTTAGCTAATGCTCGTTTCTCGCTCAGCCTTGGGCCACTATTATTTCGTCACTCGAAATTGTTATTCACTTTGTTCGTCCCCCCTCCCCCTCCCCGCCCATCGTCAATGGCCTTGCGCAAGCCACTGCTGCGCATCCCCTACACGGAGGGCCTGCCCGCGGCCCACGTGCGGCCACGCCACGCCACGACCGCCCAGGCCGCCGTGGCCGCGCTGCACGAATTCTTGACCGCGCCGCCGCCACCGGGCCTGCCTCCGGCCACCGTCGCCCTCACCGGCGCCGGCCTCTCGGTGGCCAGCGGCCTCGCCGACTACCGCGGCACCCACGGCACCTACCGCGTCAACAAGACCTTTCGTCCCATTTACTACCACGAGTTTCTGGCCAGCCACGAGGCGCGCAAACGATATTGGGCTCGTAGTTTTCTCGGCTGGACTACCCTGCACAAGGCCGTCCCCAACACCGCCCACTACGCCCTGCGCGACCTCGGCCGCCTCGGCTATCTACACGGCGTCGTCACCCAGAACGTCGACTCCTTCCACCGCGTGGCCCACCCCGACCACCCCGCCACCGTCGAGCTGCACGGCTACCTGCGCGCCACCGTCTGCACCACGTGCGCCCACGAGTTTCCCAGAGATCATCTCCAGCTCGAGCTCGCCCGTCTCAACCCGGCCTGGGCCGCCTTTCTCGCCGACGCCGTCGCGTCTGGCGCCTTTGACACCAACAGCCCGGCCGACACCCGCGCCTCGCGCAGCGTCCTCCGCGCCAACCCCGACGGCGACGTCGACGTGCCCAACGCCCCCTACACTACCTTCCGCTACCCGGCCTGTCCGCACTGCCTGGTGCACCCTCCGGTCGCCGGCGACGGCAGCGCGCGCGCGGTCGAAATCGACGCCGAAGGCGCCTGGATGCCCCCAGCCCAGCCGTCGGCTGTCGGCACGCGTCCCGCCGCCGCCGGCGTCCTCAAGCCGGCCGTCGTCATGTTCGGCGAGAGCATCGCCCCGTCCGTCAAGCTTGCCGCCGAGGCCGCCGTCGACCAGGCCGGCCGTCTGCTCGTGCTCGCCACCTCGCTCGCCACGTACTCGGCCTGGCGCCTGGCCAAGCGCGCCCGCGACCGCGGCATGCCCATCGCCATTGTCAACGTGGGCGGCGTCCGCGGCGAGGACGATCTGTTTGCCGGTCTGGGCCCCGACCAGCACGCCGCCCAGGGCGTCCGCGTCGACATGTCCACGGACAGCATCCTGCCGGCGCTCGTAGACCAACTCGAGAAAACAGGCAGAGGCAGTCAGACCGCCAAAGAAGGCGGCGTGGACGGCACCGGCCGCAGGGAACCGGCCCTGTTCCGAGACATGCTCTCCTAGACCCCAAGACCGAGCGCCCAGTACATATCTCAATAGAAACTCGTAATCGAGGCCACCTTGACTGTCGGCTTCGCAGCCTCTGCCGCCTCCTTCGCCGCGCTCGCCGCGTCGTCTGCCGCCTTGCTGGCCGCCTTCTTGATCTGCTGGCGTCTCGGGGCGTCGTCACGTTCGAGCTCCTTCAACACTGGGGCACGTCAGCATGCGTCGGGTTCCTGGCTCTGGCTCCTGTTCTCTTCTCTCGCAAGACAAACACACCTGCTTCCCATTCGGCCTCCTGCGTCGGGTCGCCCGTGCCCAGCACCCGTTCCACGTCGACGTCCTCGCCCTTCTGGATCCGCTCCACCACCTCCCGCAGCAGGCCGATCTTCACGTCAGACTGCCGCATAAAGGCCTCAAAGTTCTTCTTGAGCGAGATCATCTGGATCGCCATCGACCCGATGCACAAAAAGGCGGCAATGTAAAACGTCATCGGGTTCCACTCTCTCGACCACCACGGCGTCGTCGCCGCTTTGACCGCCACCCCGACCGCCTTGCCCTCGGGCGACCGACGGAGCGGCTTCGGCACCATGGCCATCCAGAAAGAGGGTCGTGCAATCGTGGGTAGCGAGCCGGCGTGGCGCACCTGCACCGGAGTCCCCCGTCGCAGGGCGGCCGCCCGCAGTCCTCGAGCCAGAGTGCTGTTCATGATAAAGTGCTCCTTGGCGTGGGTCCTGTCTCGAATTCTCGAAAGCGCCGGATTCCACCCAAATGGGCCAGACGAAGTGAGATGAAGTCCAAAAAATTTCGCTGCGGGTCCGCGTTGCCGTGCCAACACTGGGCCGACATTCTTCCGACTAGGAAGCTACGATTGGCAAGCCACCACAGAAGTCGAGTCCTCGCCCAAGAGACATTCGTCCCTTACCCTAGCCTTGTTCTGCATGGCCTCTGCTGCGCGCAACCTGGAGTTTCTTCTTTGTGCATTTGCGCTTCATATGATACTTTTTTGGCTTTTTGGGGGAGCTATTCATAGACCGGTTCGGCCATGTTATGACTAAGGATCAAGACTCTTTATGACCTCTTTGCCATCTTTCTCCTCCTCTTTGCCTATTTCCGACCCTCTTCACTCTCGACCTCGTCGTCATCCTCCCACCCTCAGAATGGCGTCCCTGCAGCAGCAGGCCGACGAGGTTCGCGCGGCCGTCGCGTCCAGCTCGACCTGTACGCCTGCCACCGTCGTCTTGCTCAAGTCTCTCCTCCTCGCGCCTGAACCTGTCGCGTCCACGGCGCGCACCGCTTCACGAGCGGCACCGTCGCGGCCCAACACATCGAGTGCGACCTCCAGACCAGGAACAGCCGCGTCAAAACGTCGGCCAGCGACGCGACCAGCCGACGAAACACGCGCCGACCAGCACCTCTCCCCCAAGGAAAGGGCCCAGCTGGCCACCTTTGTTGTCAATGCCACGCTCAAGGCTCTTGCCGACACCTCCAAGGCCCGATCGCCAGCATCACCACCGCTGCCGGTCAAGACACCCAAGCCCGCGTCCCGGGGCCTGCGGCGGTCCATGTCGGCTCCCTTGACACCGCTGAGGCCACGCGCCATGAACCGCGTATCGACCTCGCCGATCAAGCCTGCCCTCGCCATCGGCCGCGGCACGAACCCCACGAACAGCCACGCCGCATATCTCGCCACGGTCGAGTGTGCCCGGGTCGCCTTTCTCGGACTGCGGGCCGTTCAGGATGCCGGACATGTTGCGCTGCCGGACCTGCAGCTCGAGGCCGGCATGTCTTCTTTTGTCGGAAAACTCCTCGCTCTGGGCATGCTCGACCAGGCCTGCCGCGAGCTCTGCGTCCTCAAGGCTCGCCTCCAGAGCCGCCTCCGGGAGCTGTCTTGCTGCACACCCGCACGACCGACCGCACCAGTCGCCAAGTCGTCGAGAACTGCTCAGACACGCGAGACGAAGCCGACGACCGCCACTGCTGCTTCCGAATCAAGCACCGCACCCAACGAACTGCTGGACTTTGGCGACGTGGCGGATGCCACCCCTGCTGTACTGCGCCTCGTCGTGGCCTCGCAGCTGCAGGCCATTCGCCTTCTCGTCAGCCTCAAAAAGCCCTCCCACGTGGATGCCAGTCTTGCGTTTCTGCGGCGAAGTTGCAAATCCTCCCCGATCCATACCATCTTACGCTGCGTCAAGTCTGAAACAACGCTACCACCCGTTCAGCAAAAGTCACTACGCCAATTGGAGACGTTGTCCCAACTTTTCTTAGCATTAACACCCAGCATCGCCAGCAAAGACGATGCGTCAGCCCTAGAGCCGAAGCTGGGCGTCTCGCCATCGGCGGCATTGGAGCTCCAGACGCTCAGCCTGGAGGCACGACTATGTCACTGGAGGATGTCGGACACGGCCAGTCACGACGTCGACAAGGAAATTGCGTCGCCGTTTGCCCGCTGTCTCTCGACCTATGTTCGGCGAGGCCGCTCTGGAGACAGGGTGTCTTACTCGTTCTGCCGCCGGTGCTTCGACCACATTGAGGAGCTGTTGGCCGCCGGCAAGTTCAGCATCGCACGAACGTCGAGGTCGCCGCTGGCCACCATCTTCCAGACCCTCTGTGCGGTGGCTCGCGAAACCGGCCATCTGGACGATGCAGTCCACTGGGCCACCGAGATCTGTGGCCTTGTCAACGCAGCCGAAGACTCGGCAGCCCGGCGGTGCTCCGTCTCGGCCCAGCTGCTGTCTATCCAGCTGAAACGGCCGGAAAGACACTTGCAAAACGGACACGCGCTGCTGGCCACCGTCCTGGAAGCCATCCAGGGCCCCCTCAAGGGAGACACCGCCGAGCTGGAGACGCTTCTGGCCAACGTGTGTCTGGTACGGAAGGCGGCTATGAACCTGCTGATCGGCCAGGCGAGCAAGGACGGCGGCGACAACGCCATCGTGGTCCCCGAGCCGACACGGCAGCTCATGGAGGCCTTTGTCTGCCAGTGTCCCCGGTTCTGTCTCCGATGGCTCGGCAAGCCGCCGGCCGCCAAGAGCGGCACCAAGGACTTTTTGCGATACGAGCAGCGTCGCCAGCTTCTCGCGCAGTCGATCCGTCCCACCCTGGACTCGGCCTTTGTCGTGACCAAAACGATGATCGAGCAAGGTCGCATGGCTTGGGAGCAGCTCGACTCGGTCCTCGGCGACTCGCTGACCGTGCTGGAGTATCTCGGCGACCTCAAGGCCAACGCCGATGCCACGGCGTCTTACTACGTCAAGATCTCGCATTTTTACTACCTCAACTACAATGCCCTGCGCCAGAAGAAGGAGTCGGAGCTGGACGCCCTCAAGGCGCTGCGCAGAGCCATTGACTGCATCAAGCATCGCTCGGCGGCGGAAAAGGAGCGGGCGCACCTCATTCCCAAGCTCGAGCGCATGGCCGACGTGTGCACGTCCGTGGGCCAGATCGGCGAGGCTCTAGGGGCCTTCCAGTCGATCCGGACGACCCTGGTCGACGACGGCATCTTGGCTCACGTGGCCGGCTTGCTCGACAGCAAACCGCCGAGTCTGGCCTGGACGGCCAACGGACAGGTCGAGGCCCTGTCCCGTGCCCTCGTTGCCATTTCGCGGCTGGAGCAGGTGCAGATCGACTGGACGGGCGGTCTGGAGGAAGAGGAGCAGATGGCCGTTCTCGAGCACCAGCTCCATTTCATCCATCTCGGCAAGAACCACAAGACTGGTCCGCCCCGACTCGCACTTTCGCACCCCACCGTCGAAGCTCTCCTTCGCATCTACTATCCCACCCGATTTCCCATCCGACGTCTGCGCACGCTTCTGCGGCTCTTCTCCGTCAATATCGACGCCCCAGAGGTGCTCTCCGACATCACGCCGCAAATCAAGGCCGTCATTGGACTCATTGAAAGTCAAGGACTCGGGGGCGACGGGTCCCTTGCCGACTACTTGCCTCACTATCAGGCTCTTGCTACCTCTTTGGCTGACTTCTGCGAGGGCTACGCCGATGTCCAGGGTCTGGAGTCGTGCCTTTCCACATGGCGGTCCATCGTCTCGACAAGGCCGACGCGAGCAGACTTGGAATTGGCCATTGATGGGATTTCTGACCTACAGGTCCATCTGCAGTCGGTGGCCGAGTTCATGCATGCCATGGGCCGAGACTCTGTGCTCACCGCTGTGCTGGAACTATCCTCACGCCTCTGCAGCACGTCGTCCGCCGACTACGGCCGTCTTCAGATGACGCATGACAGCATGTTGGCATCACACTACGTCCGTATTGGAGAGAGCAAGAAAGCAGAGCAGATCCTGGATCGCGTCAGAGGCCACGTCGAACTGACGCCGCAGCCATCCGAGGCGTTGGATGCTGTGGCTGATTTTCACCTTTCATTCGCCGAACACCTGATCGCAATGGGTCGCGGCGATGAAGTGTAAGCAGTTCTTTTTGCCCTCTTTGCGTGTCGGCGGCACTGACAGTCTGCTCTGCAGGCACCATCATCTCATCGAAGCCAGGCCTTTAGCATCCGACGCGACGGCAAAGATCGACAGCTCCCGACGGAGAATCCTGGGGGCGCGCGCATCTGTGCTGCAGTCCATTCTGGCTCTCGAAAAGGGAGATGTTTCGCTGGCGTTGCAGAGTGCGAGGGGTGGTGTGCGCATGCTGTTTTACGACTGGAGCCGGTTAGAAAAAGCAATGGCGCTTCAAGACGAGGACGACGACATGGCCTCGGCTCACGCAGCGCCAGGAGCCGATCAGACTGTCGACCTCGGTGCGTCTCTACGGGAATCCCCAGATACTGAACGGCCGTTGGCCGGCGACATCTCCTCGGTATCTGTCGCGGCACCGAGATGCGCTGCTTCTCCCGAGTTCTGGACACTCTTCCACCCCCTGTTCGACGGCATTATGCGTTTGTCATCTGTGTACTGCCATCTGGGCATGTTTCAGGAGACTTTATACTACGCTGAACAGGCACAGAAAATGGCCACGGCAGCAAACGGTGCTCTATCCGTGGCTCAGTCCGAGGCCTGGCTGAGCACGGTCTGGCTCAGAGCGAGCAAGCCCGCAAAGTCCCTTGAGCTGGCTGCCGCGGCACGGTCGCGGATGTCGGACATGGACCCGACAGGCCGAAAAGCAACTCTTGCGTGCCAGCTCAGCGGCCTGTTCCGCGACATGAAGGACGAAGAGGGAGCAAGGGGGATGATCGAGATGGCCGAAGCTGTTCTTGAGGGCATAAACAGGTCCAGCACTGCCACTGAGCCTGTGAAACCAGCAACCGAGACGGCGGTCACGAGCAAGGGAACGGCGTCGAGAGCGTCAACGAGAAAGCCAAGGACAGCCGCCATCGCCAAACCCAAGGCTGCGGCGAGTCGTCGCACGGCTGCCTCAAAGACCAAAACAGCCGTCGAAGCGGCAGTGCCTGTATCTTTGACACTGACCAGCGTCGAGAATACGGCTTCAGCAGCAGTTCGGGATGCCGTTCTGCTCAGCCAGGCCGTGTCTCTGATCAACAACAAGGACTGGTCGACTGCGCTGTCCATCATGCAGGCCTATGCGGCGGCGTCCAAAGGTGGCGCAATATCCCGCACGCAGGCGGAGACGCTGGTCGAGCAGGTGGCCCTTGCAGCCTGTCTGCTGGGCCAGAGCACGGAGCAGATGGCCAACGACGCCGTGTTCTCGGTCATCCAGGATTCCACTCTGTCTTTCCCCGCGGTCAGCAACGGCACCTGGACTGCCGTGGCGACAGACAGCCTCGACCGCACGGCACCGTCCAAGTCGGCTGCAGCTGGAAGCAAAGGCAGGGCGGCCGTGTGCAAAAAGCCGAGCATGGCCGGGTTTGTGGACAGCTTGCTAGAGGCCCAGAGCCGGCTGATCGAGGCGCAGGCCATGGCGGTCGTGGCCGGCGACGCAAGCACGCTGCGCCGCATCGCCAGCATGCTGCAGAGCGCTGTCATCACGCTGTCGGCCATGTCCTGGGGAACGCCGCGGGCTGTGAGCCAGCCGGCCTATGCAACGAGCTCGGTGGAGCTGGCCCGGAACATGACCTGGCGGCGGGAGCGGCAGGCTCTTCTGGTGGAGAAGGCGTCCGCGGCGCGTCCTGACGTGGGCAACCGCATGCTCTGGCCGACGGCCTCGTCCGAGAGCCGGCGGTCCAGCCTCGGCGTGCCGAGCACCGACATTGGGCGGTTCCAGCGCGACTTTGTCGACATCATCCCGCAAGACTGGAGCGTGGTGTCGCTGGCGCTGGCGGACAACAACCAGGACCTCTGCATCACCAAGTTCAAGGCCGGGCAGAGTCCGTTTGTGCTTCGGCTGCCGCTGGAGCGGGAGATCTCGCGCGACGCCGACACGGAGGTCTTTAGCTTCCACCAGGGGCGGTCAGAACTTGTCGACATTATCGCGGCGACCAACGCGAGCTGCCACGACGCCCGGGATATGACGGTCAAGGGCGCCAAGGCGGCGTGGTGGGCGGAGCGCGAGGCGCTCGACGACAAGCTGCGGGAGCTGCTGGACAATGTGGAGCAGGTCTGGCTGGGCGGCTTCCGGGGCATCTTCTCGCAGCACGCGCAGCATCCGGAGCCCTTTGCGCGGTTCCTGGCGGCGTTTCAAGGGATTCTCAACAAGCATCTGCCCTCGCGGCGGACCGTTCGCGGACGGCGAGGCGGCAAGACGGCGGCCGTAGGAACGAGCCATCGAGTGTCGCTCGACGCCCGGACGATGGATCTCTTTATCGGACTTGGCGATGCGACGGTGGAGGGGTGCGACTTTGACGACGCGCTAAACGACCTGCTGTACTTTGTGGTGGACATTTTGCAGTTCCACGGCGAGCGCAACGCATACGACGAGATCGACTTTGACTCGATGGTGGTCGAGACGTCGGACGCCCTCTACGCATACCACTCGTCCGTCCGGGAGCTGGGCAGCTCGGACGCCAGCACCGAGCAGCAGCACCCACACACCATTCTCGTTCTCGACAAGGCGCTGCACGTGTTTCCGTGGGAGGCGCTCCCGTGCCTGCAGGGGTCGGCCGTGTCACGCGTACCTTCGCTGGCCTATCTCAGACGTCTGCTGGAAGATCGCCAGGTGGCAGCAGCAGCGGCAGCGGCAGCGGCAGCGGCTGGCGAGGACGTGGCGAGTGAGATCAGCGGGCCCAGCGGGCACTGTGCGTCGGCCGCAGTGGGGGCTTATATGCTCAATCCGTCGGGTGACCTCGCGTCGACGCAGGCGACATTTGATGGCCCGCTTTCAGCCGGGGTGTGCGGATCCTGGACGCGGATTGTGGGACGGGCACCGACGGAAGACGAGTTTGAGGCCGTGCTGCGCGACAAGGACGTGCTGCTGTACTTTGGGCACGGCAGCGGCGCGCAGTACATCCGCGGGCGGACGGTGCGGAAGCTGGAGCGGTGCCGGGCGACGGCGCTACTGATGGGGTGCAGCTCGGCCGGGCTGGACTACAACGGCGACTTTGAGCTGCACGGCCCGGTATGGAACTACATGTTGGCCGGCTGCCCGGCGGTGGTGGGCACGTTGTGGGACGTGACGGACCGGGACATTGACCGTTTGGCCGGCCGCACCTTTGAGGAGTGGGGATTGCTCGCAAAGGGCGCCTTTGACGAGAAGAGCGGCGGAGGAGGAAGGCGGAAGGCGGCGTCGCCAGCCCCCGTGTCCGTGTCGGTCTCCCTGGTCGAGGCCGTCACACGAGCACGAGAGGCGCCGCGATTCCGCTATTTGACCGCAGCGGCGGTGTGTGTCTATGGCATTCCAGTGTACCTGAAGCATTGATGAGCGGCATGGGAAACGGCGTTGGAGGACGGTTTTTTTTTTGGCATTTTTGCATCTTTTGCATCGCATACCCCCAGTCGTACCTGTAATAATGGCATTTTCTGATTGGACGGCTAAAAAGTCGAGCTGTATGACCGAAAGGGCCGGTTTGCCTCGGGAATGCCCCGCTCGACTCCTCTCTGACGTTGGGGAAGGCAACTCGCATTATTATAGGCCAAGCGCGAGCCGTCGTTTAGCCGGGCGATTTGTCGATTCTTACCAATCGTGCGCGTGCGCATTCCGTGTCCCGTGTCCCGTGTTCCGTGTTCCGTCTTATTGTCCAAAGCTTCCGACCCGCCGCCTCCTGCCGACGAGAAGACGTCAGCTTGTCAAGGAGTGGTGGCTCAAGAATCCGAGAGCAAAGAGGCCACTGGCACACAACCTCGCCGTTCTCAAATGAGGGCTCAATGGCCCCCCATTTCAGCGGGGCGAGGGCCATTTCCCCCCATTACGAGTACGACGTACGATGAACTCCACATTTCAAAGGCAAGACCCCCCCATTTTTTGTGTTGGGCGTGTTGTTTTCTCCAGCTAATGGGCAGGAAGGAATTTGGGTAGTCCTAGGCCACCCCAAGCCCGCCGAAAGCGCACCGCCGGGACCTTTTTTTTTTTTTTTTTCGTCCTCGATCTCCACGGCCTGCTGCGAACACGGGACATCTGTCTCATCGTGACACAAGTCGGGTGCGCACAAAATCGGGATGCACTGCAACTGCACTGCAACTGCACGCGGCCTCGCATGGAATTGGCGTATTGGTCCTGCACGCGTCCCACCGGCTAGCATGTACGATACAGTAGCCCGCACGTTTTCTCCCCCAATGGGATCGTACCCAATGCAACGGGGCGGGTTTTGGGCAAACCAGGGAAAAAACGAAAAAAAGAAAAAAGCCATGCTCGCTGTTTTGTACTTGGTGCTAGGCGGGTATTTCTCGGCATGCGGAACTAACGCGGATTACGAGTTATTACGAAACCGTCTTTGCGTCTGATTCGGGGAGCCCGACGCCCTGGCTTCCCCCCAACTGAGAAATAGCACCGTTGCCAGTGGCCCAGAATCCAAGCGCAAACGACGCTGCTGTGGAGAAAGAAAAAATAGCCGACTGAGGGCAGAGCACGGGGTAATGTTGAATGAGGGGAACCCCGCCCACTTACACGTATCCGTGGTGCTCGTGGGGCGGGTCCCGTCTGGGCCTCCGTTCCTTCTCGCAACCTGCTGTACGAGAACTCGTGTTATTTGCCCGCAGCGTCCTTTTTCGTGCTTTGCCTGTCTGGGCCTAGCACCAGAGGAGCGAGCTTCCCTTTTCTGGGGTAAGGCCAAAGAACGAAACCGCTGGGCAAAAAAAAGCCCTGTAAACCGAGCAAAAAAAAAAATAAAGCGAGTAAAAAAAATAAACCTAACAAGGCCCGCCCGCCGTTTCCCCAAACGACCGGTTTCCCCAAGCGCAGAGACAGAGAGGTCCAAGCCCAGTCCTTCTGCGCGTCCCGCCTTCCTTGCTCCAGTCCCAACCCTGGGATGCCTCTCGCAGAATAGCACCGTCTTGTTTTTTGGGACGTACTCTGTAGTACGGATTGTGCTTTTCGATGGGAAGCAAGTCCATCCTTTTCTCGCCACGACGACCCCCGAGCACGCACATTTGCCTCTTTCGGGACGTCTCTCTGCCTATCCCTCCTTCCTCCTCCTGATCTGCCCCACATTCTCCTCTTTGTTTTCGTCTTGTCCTGTGGTCTGTGTCCGTCCTCTCTTCTTCCTCCCACGTCATTCTCGCCGCTGTTTCAGAGAGTGGTGCTCGTACCCTTTTCGACCGGCCCGACTCTCGCCCGGCTCTCGCCTCCTGCGCACTCCGAATTACGCCGGCCGCCTGGTTTCTACACCTCGCCCACCTTGACTCCGTCGACCCGTGCTCCTACCCAAAAGTCCACTCCGCCCGCGACGTCGCCGTCTCGCTCGGTCCCGTCTCTATCGGTCCTATCCCTACTCGCCACGTCGCTCCGGAGGCTCGCCGGACGGCCGTGGACCGGGTTTTCACCGGGCGCCAATTAGAGTTCTGACCAACAAACACAGAGGGTCGCCAGCCAAGATACGCCAGGTCGAGCTCAGCCTCCATCCTCCTCTTCTCCCCGTCACCGGGCCATCCAAACTCGGTTCGTTGGACGTTTCTTGGACGTCGGGACCTCACCGTTTGGCACTGGACCTGCGCCATGGTCTTGCTACCCTTTCGTGGCTGAGATACCGCACACGAAAACCACCAGTGGCAGCCTGGATCGCGCGAATTGCCTCTCGAGAGGACACGGCGAGAGCCACCATCTAAGCTAGCGCAAGGAGCCTGTAGGGCAGACCCAGACCCAAAACCATGCCGGCTTCGCAGCAACAAGCGAATGACAGAGCCAGAAGACAGTCCCGGATCCTGGGACGCGAGGTCTCCCCATCCGCCATGACGGCTAATGCAGAAGCAGCCCAGCGATTGCTAGCGGCAGAGACGCACGAAACCGATCTGAACGGCTTCAATCTAGATGCACCCGAGACTACAGTCGCCAACGACCGCCATGGCAATGATCCTGTGGCTGCCCGGGCCAAAATAACCAACGGCCGCACCGGGGATACCGACCTAATCCAAGCCGCCGCTGCCAACATCTCTGGCTTCCCCTTTTCCACCTTTCACGACGACAAGACCACCATGACCACCTTGCCCGAGGACTCCGTGGTCGACTTGTTTGGATCGAACTCGTCTTTGCCGTCTCCCTCCCAGACGGATGCGGGCTGTGACAACGGTGCGGCCAACGGTCCGAAGCGCGTGTCGACCACCTCGCCCGATGCGAGGACGACCAAGCGCGCAACCGTCGTCGGCGGTACGACGCCCGCAAACAAGTCTTCGATGAATACGACTCCAGGGACTGGGCCATTGGACGACACGGATCGCCCTCGACGGTCAAGCGTCGGAAGCCAGGACAGCAATGGTCGTGGCGGGCCCAATTCCCTTTTCGACGAGCCGGTCTCTGACGAGTTTGGACTGTCGGTGGACGGACTCATCGATTCCATCGAGCTGGGCAACAACGCGGCGACATCTCGACCAGCGCTGCACGCCAAGGACGAGAAGATGGGCGACATGGCCCTGCCCGCCTGGAGCGAGCTGAAGACCAAGGCCGGAAAGGAACGCAAGCGCCTGCCGCTGGCCTGCATTGCCTGCCGTCGGAAAAAGATCCGCTGCTCCGGCGAGAAGCCGGCCTGCAAGCACTGCTTGCGGTCGCGGACCCCTTGCGTGTACAAGGTCACCACGCGCAAAGCCACCCCCCGTACCGACTACATGGCCATGCTCGACAGACGCCTGAAACGCATGGAGGACCGCATCATCAAGATTGTGCCCAAGGCGGAACAGGAAGCCGTGGCCCGGTCGGCTTCGGTGGTGCGTGCCGTGGTCAAGCCTGCGATTCCCGGCGCGTTGCCATCGGCCAACACCGGCAGCACAGGCACCGGCAACAGTGGTGCTGGGGGCCGCAAGCCGGCGGCCAAGAAGCGGCCTGCAGAAGAGGCGTTCGGCGCCGAGCTCGATCACTGGGCGCGGGCCAGCACCCGAGGCGTCCTGACTGATGCGACACGTCCGCAAAGCCTCCTGCAACAGCAAGAGTCCGAGGACCACAAACTGCTACAAGAAGGCGCAGAGGCCCTGCCATCCCCCGAACTGCAGGAGCATCTAGCCGAGGTGTACTTTGAGCACGTCTACGGCCAGGCCTACCATCTCCTCCACAAGCCAAGCTACATGCGAAAGCTAAAGGCCGGCGTCCTCCCACCGGTGCTGATCCTTTCCGTGTGCGCCGTGTCCGCTCGCTTCTCGACACACCCGAAGCTGGGCACCGGGCCCAACTTCCTCCGGGGAGAAGAGTGGGCGGCGCCCGCCAGGGCTATCGTCATGCGGCGGTATGAGTGGCCGAACATTACCATCCTGACCTGTCTGCTCCTTCTTGGACTCCACGAGTTCGGCACGTGCCATGGCGGGCGGAGCTGGGCTCTCGGGGGCCAGGCGATCCGCATGGCCTTTGCACTGCAGCTGCACAAGGATGTCGAGCGTGACCCGCTGCCCATCGCCGGCGGTGCCCCTCTCAGCTTCATGGACCGCGAGATCCGGCGACGCACCATGTGGGCCTGTTTCTTGATGGACCGCTTCAACTCGTCCGGCACGGAGCGCCCAACGTTTGTACGCGAGGAGACGATCAAGATCCAACTGCCGATGATGGAAAAGAGCTTCCAACTCAACATGTCCGGTCCCACCGAGAATCTCTCCGGCCATCCTGTCACACCGCTCTCGACGGGCGCCGCGGCCACCGAGTTCGATGACCGTGCTGCCGATGCCAGGGCCAACATGGGCGTCGCTGCCTACATGGTCCGGTCCATTGCTGTTTGGGGACGGGTGATCAACTATCTCAACCAGGGCGGCAAGGAGCTCGACCCCTGTCCGATGTGGAACCAGGAATCCGAATACCACAAACTGAGTGTCCAGGCCGACGAGATGTTGACGAGCCTGCCGTCGTCGCTGGCCTTTTCCAGCGAAAACCTCCATATCCACGACAGCGAGAAGACGGCCAATCAGTTCTTGTTCCTGCACATTGCCATTCAGCAGAACATTTTATTTCTCAACCGATTTGCCGTGTCCTCGCCAGACGGCGGCCCTCAACAGGATATACCCAAGGCGTTTGTGACCAAGGCCGGCGCCAAGGCCTTTGCGGCCGCCAACCGCGTGTCCGATCTTCTCCGGGAGGGCGAGACCTACCTCATTTCGGCCCCGTTTGTCGGCTACTGTGCCTTTCTGTCCAGCACGGTACATATTTTCGGCATCTTCTCGGGCAACCCGACGATGGAGGCCACGTCGAAGCGGAATCTGACGACGAATGTCAAGTTTCTGTCCAAGATGAAGCGGTACTGGGGCATGTTCCACTTCATGGCCGAGAACCTGCGGGAGCAGTATCGCAACTGCGCCGATGCGGCCCGCCAGGGCACGCCGGCCAACGAGACTGCGGCCGTGGCCTCGCCGATCTTCCAGTATGGCGACTGGTTCGACCGCTATCCTCACGGTGTTTCCAACTCTGATTTTACCGAGTCGGCCTCGTACACCAAGAAGGAAAAGGGCGACGACGCCGTCCTCGAGCAGAAGCCTGTGCTCCATACGGTCGAGCAGTTCATCACGAGCGTGGGCACCCCGAACGCAGACGGATCGGCTTCCGCCGCCGGCGACACGGCCAGCCTTGCGGGCAGAGACCAGGCGGCAAGCAACCGATCCGGCGGTCATTCGCGAAGAAAGTCACTCGCCTCCAAGAAGGGAGGAAGCTCGATCTCGTCCGCTACCGACCACCAGTCTCTAGTCGAACTCCGACAGCAGCAACAGCTGCAGCAGCAGCAGCAGCAGCAGCAGCAGCAGCAGCAAAGCGTGCAGCTGCGCGGCCTCAAAAACCGGAGGCCCAGTCACGCATCCCTGGGCGACCAGACAAGTGCTTCCGCCAGCTTCATTCCCCTGACTCTACCACAGACCGTCAGCGGGACATCGTTTCATACGGCTGGCCTCCAGTCTCTCAGCCCGGTCTCGATGAGTACATTCGCACAGCAAAACCACACACAGCAGCAGCAGCAACAGCAGCAGCAGCAGCTGTCGCAGTTCTACTCAAACGACTTTCTTCCCCTGTCCATCACGCCACAGCCTAACGGCATATTGACACAACTGGACCGGCAGCTTGTCTTTGGCGCATACGGAAGCTTTGACACGAACGCCATGGATATCGATAGCCAGAGTGTCCTCGATGGCTTGGGCTGGAATAGCTCTGCAGACGCCCAAAACTCTGCCGGCGGAGCCGCCACGGCCAGTGACTCGGGGGCCACTCCAGCAGACGCCGTGCAAGCCTCGAGTCACAACAATGACGCTTCGTCAGCATGGTTCATGCCCTTCAATATGGATCCTCCCGAGCTTAGCCAGGAGTTTGGAAGCATCGCCAACAGTCTCGACAACCTTGCCAGCATTTTTGGGAGTGGACTCATAGCGTCGCAGAACAGCACTCGGGGGGCCAGTAGTTTACATCCCAGCTGATTGGCGCACCTAGACGACTATGGCTCCAGCTATGTATGATGCAGGATAGAAGTGTAGACGATTCAGGACGATTCAGGACCGACGGCTGGGTTTCGACTTTTTGGGTATGTCTTGAGTATGTTGACGGTGTACGGAAATCTATAGCGAACTGCATTTGCTTTTGGTAACAGGATGCGCACCCTGGATATTACACCTTGAGGAAAAAAACGCCTTTTGAATACATGAACACGACAGCCCCCTCTTGCGTCCTTGCTTTCTTATGCTTTTTGTTCGCCTGCTTTGCCGGCTTGCTTGTCTTTGCCCTTGCGGCCCGACCGCTTGCGCTTCTTGTCCTTGCTCGCCTCGTCGGCCTCGTCGGCCTTGGCCTTGCCCTTGTACTTGCGCTTGGCGTGCGTCGGCTTTTGCGTCTCGCCAATCAGCCGTTCAAAGCCGTACGTCGGTCCGGTCCGCTCAAACTCCTCGCCAAACGTCTCGCGTCGCCACTGCCGGAGACGTGCCTTCTTTCCGAGTTTCTGGCGGTCCTTGCGCTTGCGCTCCTCGTCGCGGAAGGTCGCCAGCTTCTTCAGGCCCGCAAACTCGTTGAGCGCCGTGTCGGACGGCGCCAGCAGAATGTCCTTTGCCGTCAGGCCAAACGACTGCGGGCTCGTCTCCCGGTACCGGAACCCGCCGCCGCCGCCGCCGCCGCCGCCGCGGGCCTTGGCCAGCGCCTCGGGCGCCTCCAGGTCGAGCTGCCGGTCGACAATCGCCTCGAGCTGCGCCCGCTCCCGCCGTGCCTGTCGCTTGGCATCGGCCCGCTCCTGCTTGTGCTCCTTGTTGGTCTTGCGGCGCTTGGCCGGCTGGTCCGCGTCGTCGTCGTCGTCGTCGTCGTCGTTGTTTTCCTCGACATTCTCGTCGCCGTTGTCCTCTGCGTCCGAGAGGACCACCTCGGGGACGGCATCGTCAAAGTCGGGGATAATGTCCTTGATGTCAATGTCGTCGTCCCACTTGGGCTTCTTGGCCTTTTTGGCCTTGCTGGCCTTGCTGGCCTTGCTGGCCTTGCTGGCCTTGCTGGCCTTGCTGGACTCTGCCAACGTCTGGGACGCCTCGTCGTCGCTCGCCAGGGCCGCATCCGGCTGGGCATAGTACCCGTCGCCAAACTGCTTCTGCATCTTGGCCTCCCACTTTTCCGTGTCCCAGGCGTCGTCCAGCAGCTCGGCCCACTCGTCCTCCTGGATCTCTTGGCCCCGGAGACCGGCGGCCTGTCGGATCTTGGCCAGCTTCTCCTGGGCCTCGTCCACGCGCAGCTTACGCAGCCGCGCGCGCTCCTCCTTGCGCTCGCGCTTCTCGACCGCCTGCCGGTCCTTTTCCTCCTCGCGCTGGCGCTGGCGCGCCGTCTTGTCGTCACGGCGCACCGACCGCTCGGCCACGACGGAACGGGAGTAGGACTTGAGCACCTCGTTGCTCTTGGTGGGATCCTCGAAGCGCAGGTTGTAGGCGGTCTCAAACTCCTCGGCCCGGTCGTTGTCCGACTCGTTGTCGTCCGACTCAAAGGCCCGCCAGCCCGGGCCGTCCGTCTCCTCGGGCACCCAGGCTCGTGAAGCCAAAAAGTTGGACAGAAAGAGCTCCGGGTTCTTGTCGGCCTTGGCCACGTCGGCCTCGGTGATCTTGGGAATGCGCGCGACCCGCGACGGGTGCATACCGCTGGCCGCCGCCGCCTCCTTGCTGCTGGCGGAGGCCGCCTTGGGCTTGATGAAGGCGTCAATGTCGTCGTCGTCGTCGTCGTCGTCCACCATCTTGTCGTCGCCATCCTCTCCGGCCGCGTTCATCTCGTCGATGAGCGCCTGCTTGTTTTCGTCCTGCTCCTGCTGGTACGTCTTGGGAGCAGCTGGGCCGGCTTCTGCCTCGTCATCGTCGGCGCCGACGTCGCCCCGCAGGTACCGCTCCCGGTGGTAGTCGCGCAGGAACATGGGCTTCTGCTTGGGTTCGGCAGACGGCTTGGCCGCCTCTTGTGCCACCTGGTCGATTTCGGCGGGGTCAAAGAACTTGGTCTCGGCGTCGTAGATTCGCGGGTCTTTGTTCTTGATGGCTTGCAGCGCTGCCGTCATGCGGGCGTCGAGGTCCTCGGTCAAGAGGTAGGCACCCTCATCCTCCGACTCATCGTCGGATGAGTCGTCGTCGTCGTCCTGATTTGCCGCATCCCTGCCATATTTCTCCTCCACTTCAACACGACGTTAGTCGGAGAGGGCTCACATGGAGTGCCTCGACAGCAGCACTTACGTTTGTGCTTTTCTTCCCGCTTCTTGTTGTGCTCGAATCTCCGCGCAAACTCCTCGTTCACTGTAAACGAAGACTCCTGCCCCAGCGACTCGGAAGCACCGACATCCTCCACGTCTTCGTCGTCGTCGTCAAACAGTCTCTGCTTGGCGCCTGCCATCGCGGCTGGTTGAGTCGTCGGTTCCTCGGTGTTCGCACCCGAAGCCTTTCGTATTCCGGAGAGCGAACTGACAACACCAAGGACGCGGCCGAAAATGGAAGACATGAGCGAAAATGGATGGAGTTGCAGCCAAAGATTTCGTCGCGACGATCAAAGGCTTCAAGTTTTTTAGTGGAGCGTTATCACTATCGCTTTTTTTTCCTGATATCGGACTTCCGGTAGTACTGTTATTCCGATGCAACCCGACATCATTTTTCAGCTAGACCCAATCCGGACTGGCTTCCATCCGTGCCGATTACGTTGCTTGCTTCGCCGCCACACTGAGCGGGCAAAGAACGTCTTGTGAGCTTTAATCCGTCTGCCTGCCATCGCCAGAGCATCCTTCATTCCGCCTCACGCCGATCCCCCCGCTCTTTGTTACCTGACCGGGAGAAGCCCGAAAGAGCGCGAGACCTTGTTCCGATACTAGAATTCTGCGGAAATTTCGATTCCCTACATCCCATTTCTCCTCGCCGACTTTCTTCGACTCTGACCCAGTCAACCCACTGGACCGTCACCCGGCAACATGGCAGACGGTGCGCCCAAGCCAAGCAGCAGCGTGAAGCTTGTCCTGCTGGGTGAAGCAGCAGTTGGAAAGGTCGGTCTGCCGTTGCTGTAGCGAACAGCGAGCCTGTAGCCTGGCTAACTCGGATGCAGTCTTCGCTCGTCCTGCGATTTGTGAACAATGATTTCCAAGAGAATAAGGAGCCAACGATCGGAGGTGGGTGATACGTCTTGGCGGGTGCCGCCTGTGTGCCTTTCTGTCTTTCTTGTGCTGACCGGTGCATTTTGGCCTCTCTGCGCAGCTGCCTTCCTGACCCAAAAGTGCAATCTGCCGACGCGGACGATCAAGTTTGAGATATGGGACACGGCCGGCCAAGAACGGTTTGCCTCGCTGGCGCCAATGTACTACCGCAATGCGCAGGCGGCGCTGGTGGTGTACGACCTGACGAAGCCGACGTCGCTGATCAAGGCGAAGCACTGGGTGGCGGAGCTGCAGCGCCAGGCATCGCCGGGGATCGTGATCGCACTGGTGGGCAACAAGCTGGACTTGACAGACGACGGCGGCACGGCGCCGGCGAACTCGGGGGCGGACGCGGACATGGGCGACGATGCGGAGAGCTCGGACGCGCGCAAGGTCACGACCGAGGAGGCGCGGACATATGCCGACGAGGAGAGCCTGCTGTTCTTTGAGACGAGCGCCAAGACGGGCACCAACGTGACCGAGGTGTTTACCGCCATTGCCAACGCCATTCCGGAGACGTCGCTGAAGAGCACGCGGGGAGGCGCGGGCGGTGCTGCGGGGACCGGTGCCCGGGCCGGGGCCGGCGGCGACGGCACGCGGGTGAACCTGCACGGGGCGCGCGACCAGGGCGCAAAGGAGGGGTGTGCCTGCTAAAGCAGCGCGGACGGTGGTCAGCGTGCTCAGCGTGATCGGCGTGGTCGGCGGGTTCAGCAGCGAGATGTTGGCCAGGGAAGAGAGCCGGCAAGAATGGCTGGCGGTTCTTCTGCGTATTACGGGGTTGGGTGTAGAAGACGGTGCTGTGCGTTTTCCTCGTAGTTTCTTGAGGTGCCTTTTGTGTTGTTACCATTTGTTCATGCTTCTCAATAGCTATTTGACAATATTGCTTCTCACCCGCCGAGTCGGCGAAGCCGCATTTTGCACTAACGGAATCTGAAGAGTGAAGGAACGGATCGGCCGGTTGGAAGTCCACACGTGATTGTACAGGTACACATTCCACGGGCAAATAGCGTGTCTACCTCGGTACTAGTACCTGGAATGCCCATTCCTACCAAATTGGTAATATGTGCCTCCCGCGACCTTTGCGCTTTCTGCTCCTCACGCTGCGACTCTGAAAATAACAGCGCACTTTTCGTTTCAGCCCATCGTCCACCGGCCGCTATCCACGCCGCCGCCCTCCTCGCCGTTTCTGACGATCGCCCGTCTCGACCTGTTGACCGGTGTGCGACCCTATCCAATTTCCGTTTGCGCGCGAGCTTCGCCAACCACCGACTATGCATACGGTCGGGTGGGTTTTTATCCTCATTCTCGTGCTGGTCGTCCTTCAGCTTGCCTGGTGGCTCTACTTTCGGCGGCAACGCGCCCAGAGGCTGGGTGTATGTTTCTGTTTCTCCGCTTTTTCCCATTCTTTGTGTGCCCGAGGGCTCCCAGACTGACATGGTGGCCGGTACCTGCAGCTTCCGCCGCCGTCGATCTTTTCATGTTTTCCGTCGCGTAGCTCGCAGCCGTCGTTTGGCGGGTCGTCGACGTCTGGCGGGATCTCTGGCTGGTTCCGCAAGCAGTACCGTCGCGTCCGAAACCGCCGTGCGGCTGCCGGCGCGTACGAGGGCCCGGCGCCGGCCTCGGGCACGCGCAATCGAGCCGGGTTTGGCCCGCTCGATCCGGACGACGCCTGGGATGCGCGCGTCGGCCACGAGGCCGACGCCTACTACTACAACGAGGAGCAGGAGCTGGGACTGCACGGGCCGCCGGCGGGCGGTGCGGGCAACAACGGCAGCCGGCTGAACGTGGCGACCGACACGGCCTATCTCGGCGGCGGCAGCCTGGGCGGCTCGTCGTACGATATGAATGAGCCGGTCCCCGAGGAGCAGCGTGGCCGGTCGCGCGGACGCGGTCCGGCCGCGTCGGGCTCGGCCCTCAACCCCTTTGACGACGACGCGGACCCCAGCAACATTAGCATGCGCGGCGTCAGCCCCCGACCGATGCCCGATCCGGCTCCGGCTCCGGCTCCGCTGGCCAGCGCCGCCAAGGGCGACAACAAGAACGACAGCCCGACGGAGCGGCGGTCGTTGTTCCGGGAGAACGTCTAAAGGGAGAGTCGGCAAGAACGCCGCGAGGATGTGGAGGCGACGACCTAATGACAAGCAGCTACCGCTGGCTCTTTTCTCTTTTCTCTTTTCTCTCTATTTTTTTTGTTTCCCTTCTCTTCGTTGGTCTCGCGACGCCCGTCCCCCGCTTTGGAGACAGATTGCTTTCCTCGTCGTATTGAACATGTGTGCTGTATGTTTCAGGGTCGTCTGCTTGTCGCAGGGTTTTGGAGGACGATTGGCGTTTGGGGTACGATATCTTCCGATACAAAATAGTACGAGGCTCACGCAGTGTGTCAATGGAAGGTTTCTGCGCTGTACACTGCTGTATTCTAGTGACATCACCAGTGGGCTCGCTATAGCCCAGGCTGCCCCTCCCCCACAATCACCCCGCTAAAGCCGGTTCGCCTGTCACTTTTCTCGCGCGGCCAAACGCCGTTGCGACTCGCCCGCTCTTCCGCAGACAGCACCGACAATGGCCGACATTGACTTGCAAGACGTGCACGACACGCTGGTGGCGATTGCCTTTGAGGCGGGCAGCAAGATCCTGGCGGCCGACCCAAACAACATTCCAAAGGGCACGAAGCTCAACTGTGAGATGAGCCCTTTCTTTCCGTCCTTTCGTCTTTCCATTTGTCCCTCTTCCCTCCGGCTTCGGCCGACAGCCGGCTGGCGCTGACGAGTGGGCAGCGGTCGACCTGGTGACGGAGGCGGACCAGGCGGTGGAGAAGCTGGTGTCGACGCGGCTGCTGGCCAAGTATCCGAGCTACGAGTTTGTCGGGGAGGAGACGTACGTGGCCGGCACGACGCGGGTGACGGACGCGCCGACGTTCATCGTGGACCCGATTGACGGCACGACCAACTTTGTGCACGGCTTCCCGCACGCGTGCATCAGCCTGGGCTTCGCCGTGGGCCGGCAGGCCGTGGTCGGCGTGGTGTACAACCCCTTTCTCGACACGCTCTACACGGGCATCCGCGGCGGCGGCGCGTTTCTGCAGCGCAACGCGGCCCTGGCGCGCGCCGGCACGCTCGCGAGCCCGCGGCTGGCGCTGCCGCTGGTCGGGCGTGGCAACAGCACGGCGGCGCCGCCGCTGACCGGGCTCGGCACGGCGCTGGTGGCGGTCGAATGGGGCGCCGACCGCCAGGGCGCCAACTTTGACCTCAAGGTCGAGACGTTCCGGCGGCTGGGCGCGGCGCGCGCCGAGGGCACGTCCAACGCCATGGTCCACAGCATGCGCTCGCTCGGGTCGGCGGCGCTGAACCTGTGCGCGGTCGCGGCCGGCCAGCTGGACGCCTACTGGGAGGGCGGCTGCTACGCCTGGGACGTGTGCGCGGCGTGGTGCATCCTGGCCGAGGCCGGCGGGATCATGGCCAGCGCGAATCCGGGCGACTGGGCCCCGGCCCTGGACAGCCGCAAGTACCTGGCCGTGCGCGGCGCCCCGACGGGCCAGCGGGCCCTGGTCGAGGCCTTCTGGGGCGTCATGGGCGACGGTCTTTTGGACTACAAGCAGTGACGCGTGTCCGAGGATGAGAATAGACGTTAGTACTACGGAGTACGACGACGTAGGGCCGACTGGGACCGGCCAGCGCTCGGTTGCCAATTTCCCCAATAAATACGGAGTACATCGTATGGAGTATCGAGCATGATTACGGGGAGATATTACGAGTAATACTCGTAGTGCGTGTCCACTGCGCCAAAGGCGCACTCTTGGCTCGAGCTCATATTGTCATCTCCACCGCAATCCTGCTGCAACGGCTTGGCGAGAAACGGGAGCTACTGCAGCTGCAAGCGTGCGTAGGAAGTAACACGTCGTAGTGCTGAGCTTTCGGAAAAGTTGGTCGACCATTGTCAGATATGCGGTCGCAAACGGGTGAGAAGAGAGATAGCCCGCGTCTTCCGATCTGTGCCGTGCCAACCCAGTTCGATGCCGTTATCAGTTGGACGTGAAATTTGCGGGCTGCATTGGTGCCGTGCAGCAAAGCCGCCCCGGTGCTGCCAACATTACATACAGCAGTAGCTCGTCTGATAGCGGCCTGACTGGGGGCGTTGGTGGCATGCGAGATAAGGGCTCTGCATGCAGCATGCATGAGTAGCCGGCTTTCCTGCTCGGCCGGGCGCCAGACGTGAAACCGTGCTTGACGAAACCTGCCCGGCGAAATCTCTCGCCCTTTGCCGAGTTTGGGTTTTTTCTTTCGCCTCTGCCACGGCATCTACGGCGAATGCTTTGATGGGTCGGTGGAACCGCTGGCGGCAGTGTAACGGTAGGTGAGAAAGTGCAAGATTGAGCCACCTTGATAGCTGTCCGACTAGGCCGCCGGCAAGTTGCCCTAATTGGCCAGAATTGGCCAGAATCGGCCAGTATGCTGGACGGCGGGCCAATGGTTATGACCCAACTCTAACCCGATATTTTCATCTGCTCCGACTCTTGGCCTCACAGTGCATGTCTGGCTCGGGCCCGAGGATGTTTTCCTTGCAATATTCGCAATTTTTAATAATGTTGTGCCAAGCACGAGTTCCTCACAGCCGTTTCGCTTTTTCCGTAGGACTCAAGACCCGATACTCTGCCAAGTGCCTCATTTGTGTCAGATTTCTATTTCTCGTCTCGATATGAGAGAGACCACCCAAGAGACCAACCTCTCGCCACCTCCTGGTGCCAAAATTCTTGGCGCTGTATTAGGGTCTAAACCGCTGCCCGAACGCACAGGGCGAAAATTGTGCCGAGAACATGTGATTTCATGACACACTTTATGCATCTCTGAACAGACTTCTGAATAGGTTTCTGGACGGCGAGGGTTGGTTGTTGGAGAAGGGCCACTTGGCACTGACCTATTGCTGCTGGCTGACGCTGACATGGTCATATTCGGGCAGCCGGCTTATCTATGGCCAAACGATGATGAAGGCACGTCATGTCAATCCGTACGAGTAAAATGGGATGACGCGGATTTTGCAATCACCCTTTAGCAATAGGCGGCAGCGTAATACGAGCCGGAGCTTCGTAAAACTCCTAACAAGCTGGAATCGCCTTGGAACCGGGCAATTTGATGCTATTCAGAGATTGAATTGCTACTTTGACTTCCTTTCGGTCAGGGTATGCAGGAGAGCTGACTCCGGCAGTCGACGCACTGTGACCATTCCAACGAGAGAATCGGCATGGCGCCCTGATTGGTGCGATTTTGAAAAGCAAGCTAATGCCCTACATAAATTCAGCACCGTTACCCATGCAATGTATCTAATTCTAACCCATCACGTCCCATCTTTTCTGGCTCCTTTGGCTTCCCAGTGCAACACCGCAGCGATACGAGTGCTACGAATGCCGTTGCCGGCAACTGCTTGTCGAACTCAGGGTCCCACAGCCACACGCCTTTTCCTCTGATTTTCTGGCATTTTTCTCAGTGTTTTCTGCGGCTCTCTCCGAAACCGCAGCCGGCCAAAGTACGAGTGAGATACGAGTGCGAGTACTGGTTCTCGCAATTAGACTAGTCCCACCGGCGCTACTCTGCCGTTTTGCGTCTGGTAGCTTTATCGCACTATTTACGGTGGGACACCAGCAGCCGTTAAGCCTGCAAGCCACATTAGGCCGGCCTCGAATACTACGTCCGGCTCTTGTCCCCCGAGCCGTGCCTGCTTCGTAGCTACCCTCGAGATAGCTCCCATCCTCCGAAGTCCCGGTACTTTCTTATCGCCAGACTCGTCCCCGTCCCTGGTTCTGCATCCTAGTCTTTCTCGTGCCCATCCACAATGTGATGCCGTCTATAAAGGTGCGCTGCCCAGTCGGCGCAGACTGGGCGGTCGTGGCCTGGCACCTCCAACAGCTGCGGCCTTCACGACTGATACCCTTGACACACAATCCTTCCCGGAGCGATGGGTGTAACCAGGCAAAGATGTCCTCGCGATCCTGATGCGTTTCCCGCCTTCCAGCTCTTCATCCTTGCCGTTGTCCGCCTCGCCGAGCCCATCGCCCTCACCTCCATCTTCCCGTATGCGTGGGCCCTGATCAAGCACTTCCAGATCGGCGACGAGGGCGATGCGTCCTTTTATGCGGGCATCCTCATCTCCGCCTTCTCGCTGGCCGAGGCCGCGATGGGCATGTACTGGGGGGGGCTGTCGGACCGCATTGGCCGCAAGCCGGTGCTGCTCGTTGGCTGCGCTGGCACGACGGTGAGCATGCTCATCGTCGGCCTGGCGCCCAACATCTGGGTCGCGCTCGCCGGCCGCGCCTTGGGGGGCTTTTTGAACGGCAACGTGGGCGTCATCCAGACCATGGTGGGCGAGCTGGTGACCAACCCCGAGCACGAGCGTACGTGTCCTGTCCTTTCCTGTCCTGTCCTGGCGGACCCAACTCGTTCGAAAACGCGCGCTGACCTTTTTGCAGCCCGGGCCTATGCCATCATGCCGTTTGTGTGGACCATCGGCACCATCATCGGCCCTGCTATCGGCGGCACATTTGCCGACCCGCATGCCGCCTTGCCCGACATGTTCCCGGCGGGCAGTTTCTTTGACCGGTTTCCCTTTCTGCTGCCGAATCTGGTGTGCGCCCTGCTGCTGCTGGTCAGCATTGTGCTCGGCTACACGCTCCTGCAAGAGACACATCCAGATCTGCAGGCCAAGGCTGCGTCCACACCAGAAAACGACGACTGTATCACGCCGTGCCTGTCCAACGAGTCGCCACTGCTCGAAGCTCCGGTCGACTTGTACACCGAGAGCTACGGGACATTCGAGCGGGGTCGGCCGAGCGACGAAGGCAGCTCGGTAGCAGAGTCGTCGACGGCGGCGTCCAGCCGGAGCAGCAGCACGAGCACGGGCCGGTACGTGGAGGAAAAGGCAGAGGCACGGCGGCATCGGCAACGGCGGCCGGTGAGCATCTTCTCGCGGCGGATCGTTTCGACGGTGCTGGCACTGGCCATCTTCACGTACCACTGCATGGCGTACGATGCGACACTGCCCATTTTCTTCGAGGACGAGCGGGTGGTGCCGTTTCCGGGGGCGATGACGGGACCGCCATCACTGGCCGACGTGCTGCTGCACTCGCCGGGCGGGCTGGGGCTATCACTGCGGGCGGTGGGCCTGATCATGGCCGTCAACGGGGTGATCGCGCTGTTCGTGCAGGCGGTCGTGTTCCCGGTGGCGGCGGCGTGGATAGGCGTGCACCGTCTGTTTGTGGTGGTGACGGTTCTGCATCCGGTGGCCTATGTGCTGATGCCGCTGCTGCTGTACGTGCCGGCAGGCTTGTTGCCGGCGGCGATCTACGTGTGCCTGACGGTGCGCAACGTGTTTGCTATTCTCGTGTACCCGCTGCTGCTCATCCTGATCAAGGAGGCCACGCCGAGTGCGTCGGTCTTGGGGCGAGTCAACGGCATGGCGGCCAGCGTGGGTGCGGCCTGCCGCATGGTGGCGCCTCCCCTTGCCGGCTACCTGTACACGGTCGGCCGGCGGGCGGACTGCACGGCGCTGGCCTGGTACGGTGCGGCGGCCGTGGCGCTGGTCGGCGCGGTGCAGTGTTTCAGCGTTGTGCGGCCAAAGAAGCGGGCGAGCGACGAGGCCGCGGGCGGGGAGGCGGGTGTGGACGGCATGTAAAATCAAAACGGGTCATTTGGGGTTTTTCGGGTGTTCTAGGTCTATAGAGGGGAACGGCATGGAGGAAAACGGGATGAGACAAACTTGCAAAAAATGTAAAAATGCAAAGAAATGAAGCTTTTTGTCAAGTGTCGATGGGTATGCGACTTAGTCATTCGCTGGCGTGAGGCAGGCGCGATGCAGAAATTTATGCGCCTTCCAAGTCCACATCCAACAAGGAAACCCCACTAGACCATAAATTCGCGGCATCATTTGGACACCGACACGATGGTGCAGATTGAAGAGATTGTGGAGGATGTGGCAGGCAAGCTGAAACTGGGCGATTCCGCGGGCGCCACGCCCGTAGCCGGACCGGCACTGCCGCCGGCGCTGGCCATGGCCCACGGCATGACGGCAGAGGAAGTGCTGGCGGATCTGAACAAATCGCCGCTGTTTATGACTGAGCTGGAGGAGAACGACGATATTGCGGCGCTGCAGGCGCTGGCGTACGAGGGGACGCCGCTGGAGAATGCGCGGGACTTTAAGGACCGGGGCAACGAGAGCTTCCGGGAGAAGCAGTGGGTGGACGCGCGGACGTTTTACGACAAGGGCGTGGCGCTTCTGGTGGCGGAAGAGCGACGACGAGCGCGGGGAGAGCCGCCGGCCGAGGTGGTGGCCGGGCCGGAGGAGGAAGAGGAAGAGGCGGAGATGAAACTGGGAGGGCCGGAGGCGGCAGCGCCGGTGGACCCGGACTCCCCCGAGCAGGTGGCCGAGGCGCGGGCGGTGCTGGAGCAGCTGTACGCGAACCGAGCGGCGTGCCAGCTGAGCCTGGCCAACTATCGCGCGTGCACGCTGGACTGCGGATCGGCGCTGCGGCTGAACGCGGGCAACACCAAGGCCTGGTACCGGAGCGCACGGGCGCTGCTGGCGCTGGACAAGACGGACGAGGCGGCAGCGGCATGCCAGGGCGGACTGGCGGCCGAGCCGGGCCACGCGGCTCTCACGGGGCTCTCCAAAGAGGTCAAAGCAAGAGCGGCCGTGGTGGCGGCGCGCCGGGCGGCGGAGGCGGAGCGGGCGGAGCGGACGAAGCGCAAGGCAGCACGGCTGAGGGCGGCGCTGCGGTCACGTGGGATTCGGACGCGCGAAACGGCACAGCCGCCCGAGATGGAGGACGCAGTGGTGGCGCTGGTCGAGCCCGAGGACGACGGGGCGTTGACGACGGACGTGAGCAAGAGCGAGCTCGTGTTCCCAACCATGCTGCTGTACCCGCTGGCGATGCAGTCGGATTTCGTCAAGGCGTTCAACGAGCACGACACGATGGCCGACCACCTGGCGTACATTCTGCCGGCGCCGTGGGAGAAGGCGTCGGGGGGCGGCAGTGGCGGCCTACAATATGGCAGCGCGGCGACCGTGGACTGCTACATGGAGACGGCAACGGGCGGACTCGTCAAAGTGGGCAAGAAGATGGCGCTAGGGCGGGTTCTAGGACAGGCATCCGTGGAGCTAGTCGACGGGCTGGTGCGGGTGATGGTGGTGCCGCAGACAGAGGCGGCCGAGTGGGTGAAGGAGTTCAAGCGGAAGAAGGCGGCGGAACGGGGAGGGTGAAGACGAAAAGAAGAGTGCATTTTTTGCCTTTTGAAATGTGTTCTATCGAAATCCCGAAAATCCCGAAATCCCTGATTACCAGTTTACCTGTGAATACCCGAAAATCTGAATACCCCCAAACACCCTAAACTCGAACCGAGTCCAACACCCGCAACGCCTCTTCTTGACCGAGTCCGACCCCCCGAGTCCTGGACTTGTCTCACCAGGTTGTGCGTGGCTTCTTGCGCGGCCTCGGCTCGTCGCAGAGAATGGTCGCCAGCGTCAGAGCACGGCGGCTCGGACACGGTGACGGCGCCGGTTCGGGCTCGTGTTGCCGGCCGTGGTCGTGGAAGCTCACCAGCAGCTCGGCGGCGGACAAGTCGGCAGCCGGCTGACAGTCGGGCGCAGGGGAGGACTGCGACGGCATCGGCGGCGACGGATAGCAGGCAGACGGGGCGAGACGGCCACGGGGCTTCTCCGCCACGTCGATGTTGTTTTTTTGCTGGGGCGGCAGCATGGGCGGCAGCGTGTAGAGACGGCGGGCTGCCGAGCTGGAGTCGGCATCGCTGCCGGCGTCACTGGCCTCGGGGCTGGATAAGCAGGCGGGAGGAGGGGGGAAGGTGGCGACGGGAAAGGCGGCGTGGTGCCGGACAACCGGCCGCATGGATCGGAGAGTGGGGAGAGCGGTGAGGGGAGAAGAGGAGGAGGAGGAGGAGGAGAGGGTGGGCAGAGCCGAAAAGTACGGCATCGACGGCAGAGTGGGCAGCGGCGTGCGAGCCGGTCGAGGCGTGCGCGGCAGGAGGAGCGAGAGCGATGGTAGACAGCGCTCGAGGTTGGCGGGCGAGGCCGGCCGGGTCGACTGGGTCGACTGGACCGGTTGGGTCGGCTTGGCCGCCGCGGTTGGAGGGGCGGGGTGGGTGCGGAGAGGCCGGCGTGGGGCCGATGACGACGGCCGGGGGTTGCCGTGGTGGCCCGGGCCCGCGGGACTCCGTCGACGCTGGCGCTCGGCCTCGCGGACGGCGGCGGTGACGACGGCCGGGTCGATCATCATGCGGCCAAAGTCGGGCGACGACGGCGGCACGCAGGCGGCGGGGAAGTCAGGCCCGAAGAGCGGGACGAGGGCGGGAGCGATGCGGTGGCAAAAGGTGGCGCAGACGGCACGGGCACAGGTGTAGGGCATCCAGTAGCCCTGGGCCATGATGGAGCCGCCGGTGATGCTGTGGGTGATGTTGCGGAGGCCGGGGTTGAGGTTGAGCATCTTGGCGGGCGTGGTCTGGGGGGTCAGCGGGGAGGAG
>RQWE01000420.1:0-15647 GCA_004028395.1 Leptographium galeiforme
GGGGGGGGGGGGGGGGGGGTATCTCACTTTGATGCAATTTACATGTTGGGATCAATATCCAATTTTCTCACTCTCCTGCTCCACGGGAGCACGCGCGAGGGCACACAAAGGCACCGTAAAATGAGAAACTTTGGGGGGAGGGGAATAAAAACGACCGATTTCAACACGCAACTGACGGGGAAAAACGCTCTCGCGGGTAAAAAAAAAAGAGACTAGAGCTTTGCGTCGTCCTTGGGCTCGCCAGGGGGCGTGGCGTGCTCGTTCTGCACTGCCGTGAGCTTGGAGTTGGTCTGCGCCCCCGGGGCGGGCGCTGCGCCGGGCGTGGCCTCCTTTTTCTCCTTGGCCCCGGCCTGTTCGAGGATCCAGTCGCCGACATCGCGGTAGAACATTTGGCGCTCGGCCTCGCGCTCCGAGTGCAGCTGGTGGTAGCAGTCGTGGTAGGTGCGCATGGCCTTGGTGGTGAAGCCCTCGGTGGCGGGGCTGTAGAACCACTTCATGACGGCCTCGTAGCTGCAGACCGGGTCGGCGCTGCCGTGGCCGATCCAGACGTGCTTGACGACGGGGTTGGGCACGGAGCCGCCGGCGGCGAGCTCGGAGACGCGGTCGAGCAGGCCGGCGAGGCCCTCGAGGGTGCCGGTGTCGTGGCAGAGCTTGTCGTTGCGGATGGTCTCGACGACGGCCGGGTCGCGCGACAGGTGCTCGGCCGCGACGACGTGCTTCATCTGCATGTTGGGGAAGAGGCGCGAGGCGACGCGGCCGCTGGCGATCTTGAAGGAGCTCGGCTCCTCGCCGGCGGTGAAGCCGAAAAAGGGCGCCTCAAACATCCAGCCGCGGATGCGCGACAGCACCTCGGCGTGCGGGTCGCCGGGCTGCGCGGCCATGAACGTGGCCACGTCGATGCCGCCCATGGAGTGGCCCAGCACAAAGGCGGGCGCGTCGCGGTTGCCGTGCTCCGCCGTCTGGTTCTGGTCCAGGGCGTACGTGATGAACGCGGCCAGGTCGCTCATCACCTGGCTCGTCGGACCCATGCGGCCGCGGTCGGCCAGCGACTGCACCGACCGGCCCCAGCCGCGCCGGTCGTAGCCGTAGCAGGCAATGCCGCGGCCGGCCAGCGTCGGAAAAAACTCATAATAGGCGTTGATGTGGTCACTGAAGCCGTGCACAAAAATCAGGACGGCCTTGGGCGGACCGCTGGGCTGCAAGACAAAACAGCAAAGTTAGCTGCTGGACAATGCAAAACAAAGACCGTTGTTGCGGGGCCCGCCTGCTTACCAGCCAGGTTTTTGTATACAAGCGGGTGCCTTGAAGCTGGATCGTATCCTCGACGACTGTCACCATTTTGAACTCTGGATTGCCGAGCCGGGAAAAAAAGGGCAAAAATGGAAAAAATGGCCAAAATCGTGTACTCTGACGGCTCGGACGAGAGGATGCTTCTCCCAAAGTGGCTTGCTGCCCTGCGAGAGGGAAAACAATGAGAAATGTCCGAGTAAGATATTCTTGAAATCTGGGCGCAAAGGTGGAGAAGAAAGCCCCCCCATGTCGATCACATGCGCCCTGCATTACGAGCATTACGACGGCACCACGGCTCTGGACTTTCTTGGGCGGACTGAATCTCTTTGGGGCGCTAGCCAGTGGCTTTCCCAACTGCGCGGTTAGCGTCGCTGGTGATCCGCCCCCGGGGAGCCGTAAGCCGTACCAGGGCAAGTGACCAACGTAATGCAAGGTAGCACGACAAGAGCAATTTGCCATCGTTGCGAGAGCGGTCAAGTCTCGTAGTAAGAGCCGAAGGCCTTTTGGCGATCTAGACACAGACTAGGGCCAGTGGCCACTGCCTAGCGGGTCTGGCTGTCCGTCTGCCGAAATGGCGGGAGTCCACTGGTGCTTAGCCGCCAAATAACAGAGTACCGGCCGCGTCCTTGCTTCGCGATCCCGCCCCAACAGGCTGCTACTGCAATACTCGTATATATTCCGCACACAAGATTGCAAGTGGATCGCCCAGCTTGGCGGGCTTGACTTGCGACTAGTCGCGCACCGTTTGTCTCGGCCAAAGGCTTTTGATTGGCGTCCACCATCTACACTAACGACCCCGTCGATCATTCGGGCCAGGCGCTTACGAGTTTAAGCTGGTATCAGAAGAAGAAGCAAACATAGATTCCCGACCTGTTGACCTTGAAACATGCCTGGTTTTCCAAACGACACGCCCCCTTTGCTACCCCCCCTCCATCGCGTCCTGTAGAGTTCCCCCCCGTACGTCGTACAGAAATCCTTGCCTCTTGACAAAGCCAGAAGAAACCCCAAACCAGACCAAAACAAAACAACAAAACAAAACAAAACAAAACAAAAAACCGATGCAGAGCTGCCGGCCAAAAAGAGGTATCATATCGGCCTCTTGCGTCCTTGTCCCGCCTGCCGCCTATCCACCGCCCGCCCAATCGCCCTGGGTACTTGGTCCTCATCCGTTCGTCCAGTCGTGCATCATCGGGATGCTGTATGGAAAAGAATAAATAATACACACCCGCCTCAACTCCAGAGACCAATAAACAAGGGAGTCTGCCCGGGACTGCCGGGAACGGCCCAGAACTGCCCAGAACTGCCCAGAACTGCCCAGAACTGCCCAGAATGCACGCGCCAAAAAGAAACACCAAATGCTCAAACAATAGCCCCCCCCCATGGGCACCAGCCGGGTGCTGCCGTGTCGCGCAATCTCTCGCCCGTATTAGTGAAGACCCGCGCTGACCATGAGCTCCTGGCTCTCCGCGTTCGTGAAGCTGAACTTGTCCATCGCAAAGTCCTCGTCTGGCGTCCGGATGCCGATCCCGCTGTCATCGGGACTCCCGTTTCCCATGCTCAGAACATCGTGGCTGTTTGCGGATGCTCTTTGGCTCGGCGCCGATGGAAAGGGCGCCCGGTCCGGTTGTGACTGTGTGACATGTGGCAGTCCCGAGTCCATGCTGTCGGTCCGATAGCGGCCGCCCCGCCGGCTGAGGTCGCGCCCAACAGGCATGTGCCGTTCTCCCAGCGCGCTGCTCTGGCTGGTCTTGAGCAGGTCTTGCTGCGACGAGGTCTGCCGCAGAAAGCCGCCCTGCTCGGCCAGGAACGAAACCATCTCGTCGATCCAGCATTTTGTCACCCACCACGACCCGAAGCTCTTGCCCTGCTGGATCGTGAGGTCTCGCATCACGGCCGTGCCCACGCGCTGCACGCACCACACAATGTCCCGGTGCGAGGCGTAGGGAAACCGCTCCGGGAGCGACTGCAGAAAGCTCACCCAACGGTCCAGCACGTTGGACGCCCCGCCGTCGCCGTTGTTCGCGTCGTCCAGGCGGGAGGCGTTGCGCGCCGCCATCTGTCCGTACAGGGTCATCGACTCAATGTCCCAGGGAATGTTGACCGGGTCGAGAAGACCGCGCAGCTCCGAGAGCAGGAGGGCCACCAGATCGTCCATGCCCCGTGCCGGCACGCATTCGGCAATCTTGCGAATGCGAACCAGGCTGATCCAGTCAATGTACATCTGGTCGCGGTTGGCCGGGTTGGAGAGCATGTTGGCCGCGGCATGCGCCGTCAAGTTCACGCGCAGCGCCCGGTCCAGCAGGCCGGCAAACAGCGTCGCCGGAGCCTCCTTGGCCCGGATGACATGCGCTGGCTGGCCCTGGAAGGAGTCGCGAATGTGCGGCACCAGACGTTCGGAAATGCTCCGGAGCGTGTCCAGGACGGGCTTGGGAACGACCTGCAAGGTCAGGCCAGAGATGATGCGCATCATCCGGTGGTAGAGAATAAAGTCGCACTCTTCAATCCAGGGCGTGATGTTCGGGTGCGCAAAAAGCTTCTGCACCGGCATGGTGAGCGTCCCCTGGAAAGAGGTGAACAGGTGAAAAAAGGTCTTTTCTTTGCAGTACCGGATGCACTCGACCAACGACGTGCAGTGTGACCGGTACAGGGCCACCAGAGACTTGGCGGCGTCGGCATCGGTGCCGCTGGGGAGGAACGGCTCGATGCGCGGCAGGACGAGAGGATCGGATTGGGAGAATGGCTCCGCGTCCGCGATGGACGGCAAGAAGAGGTTCTGGACGGTCTTGTTACTGGCCGACGAGTTGAGCTGCTCGATGGCCGGTATATCGGGCTGGTTGTAGAGACACGAGAGATGCGCAGCGGACGTCTGTGTCTGCGGCAGATCCTGCAGCTGCTGCTGTGGATAGCAGGACTGTTCCTGTTGTTGGTGGTGTTGTTGGTGTTGCTGCTGCTGCTGCTGCTGCTGCTGCTGCTGCTGCTGCTGTTGTTGCTGCAGATGGGGCGCTGCTTGGCTGTGCTGTTCCTGCAGCGGGATCTGCTGCGTCGGCTGGCGAGTGTGTTGTTGTGCATGTGCGAGAAAGACGCCCTTGCTCGGCAAATGTCCGTTTGTCCCAGTCGTGGACACACTGCTCGGTTAGTCGAGTGCCTTGCCGCATTCTTCAAAGCAGCCGGGGCAGAACAGTACCTGTCGTTGAAGCTCTGTGAAAAGCTCAAGTCCAACACGGAGGCCTGTCGGTGTCTTGGCGAGTCGCCTCCCTCGGTATCGTCCTCGGCCAGGGTAAAGTTCACGTAGTGGTACTTGGACTCGCCGCGGACACCCAGCCGACGCGTCTTGAGGCCTGGAAACAGGACACGCACCAGCTTGCCGAAGCTGGCCGGGTTGAGGACGGTGATGCGTTCCGTGGCACAACGCGAGGCGTAGTTGGCGTAGACTCTGCCGCGCGGGACGGAGCCCTTGCCTTTGGAGCACACCTGGTTGATCCTGCGGCGGGTAAGAAAGCGGCCACCGACACGAAAACACACACAGGGCACACGTACCAGAGCATGGCAAACACTTGGCGCGTGCGTTCCGAGTTGGGGCCGCGCTCGTTGCCGTGGAGCTCCTCGGCCACCTCCTGCAGGCTGCGGCTCTGGTTTGCGTTGAACAGCTGGCGCATCTCCAGCTCATTGTTGGCGCTGGACCGGGACGGCTTGGGCGCCCCGGCGAGGGGGAGAGAGGTGTCCAAGTCCTCGCGGTGCTCGCGCTCCAGGGCCATCTGTTCGGCAAAGCTGTTGTCGGCGTTGAAGCTGTCACCCGGGAGCGGCTGCTGGTGGCTCATGCCATTGGCGTGGCCGTGGTGATGGAAGGACGGCGGGCCGCCGCCGACCACGGACGTGCTCATCGAGGTGTCGAGGGCGCCAAAGTCGGGGTTGGCCTCGAGCTGCGAGGCCGCCTGCAGAATGATCTCTTCGGGGGTGAACTGATGGCCGGCGGCGGCGGCGGCGGCGGCAGCGCTGGCGAGGCTCTTGGCCCGCACCTGCTGGTGGTGGTGGTCGCCTCCGTCAAGCCATTGTGCCGAGTAGAGTTCGGCGAAGCCGTGATCTATATTGGGCTGCGTGCTGGCGCTGTGCAGAGAGCTGGTCGATGCGCGCGATTGCGAGCGTCGTCGCACGTCTACAAGGTCGTTGCCTGCCATTGGCCGGCGGTGAATCGTGTCCGGGGGGGGGGGAGAGGGAAGAGCTGGCAAGACGAGTCAGGCACACATAGCAAACGCAGAGTTGAATGGGCGTGCGGCGGACAGAATCAGGATAGGACGAGCAAAAGGAAAAATAAAAATATAAAAGACACAGTCGTATAGAGAAAAAGGCGTAATGCTATGCAGGGGGGGGGGTACATACTATTGATGTTGTGGACGGAGTGGTGTCCTGTTGATGTTTTGTTGTGCCCTGGTTTTTTTCGTCTGTTGATGTTTTTTCGGCCCCGTCGCTTAGTCGACAGCCAAAACAAAGGCCGACAAAGACACAAAATGGGTCCGCCCCCTCGGTGCCGGACGCGGACACGTCCAAATGATCCAACGCGAAAGGAAAGTGAGAGGACCTGTCAGTCCAGGACGTGCGTGTGGTGCGTGCGACGATATTGTATGAATACGACAGTTGGGAGAGGGTGCTGGTGGGTGGGAAAATGAGTGATTGTTTTGATTTGTTTTGATTTCCAGTGGGCTAACCTGGAGCCGCTGTCTCCAAGGGAAACCAAGAGCATGCCCGACTGGCCATTCTTTCTTCCCAGCCACTGCATAATGAAAATCCGAGTCACGAGCGTGCAGGGGCTCTGATTGGCCGAATTTCCGGCCAACCCCTCTTCTCGCTCCCGACTCCGGGCTAGCCTGCAGCAAGGTAGCAGTACATGTGCAGCAGTAGACTACAGAGCGTGAAAATGCCGAATGTACGAGTATACGAGTACCCGCATCCTCCCTGCGGCGTGAATGGACCCCACTGTGCGTGGTGGGATGCGACGGCGTAGCAGACGTACTCCGTAATACCCGATCCTGTAAATCACCCGCCTGTGCTGTGCCCTAAGATGCACAGTGCACAGATTAGCTTTTTTTTCCAGCTCTCCTATTTGCCCCAGGCCCCCTTTAGGACACGGGGCAGTCGTCATTCGGTCCATACCTGCTGAACTCACCATCTGGCATATGACTAGCCGCTCCGACCGGTTCCCTGTCCTAATAACGCCCTTTTGTCTTTCCCAGCTCCCTCTTCCCGATATTCTCTCCGTCACATCTCATCGACGTTTACCCGTGCGTATTCTTCTCGCATCTCAACTCGCATCATCAAACCGGTACGTTTCTCTCTGTTTGGCCGTTTTCTGTCCGTGTTCTGGCTAGGGGGCAGCTGCTTGGCGAGGGATGCTAATGTGCGGGCCATAATGGCAGCTCCGTAACCTCGAGTTTTTTGGTACTCTCACAAAACTTTTCGCATTGACTCTTTGAGCTACCTCCAATTCGCCATCATGTCTTCGCCTCAGGACCGCGTCCAGCACTATGTCAAGCAGCTCGATGTTGAGGTTCGTATCTCGTGTTCCCCTTTTCCTTTGCGACCTTGCCCGAGCCTCCCTCGCTGCGATGCTTCCGGCGGCTTGTGATAAGGGCTCGATGAGGTCGCTGTACATGGTCCTTGTCTGCTAACACTGCGCGTGCGACCAGCTGTCCAAGTACCCCGTGCTCAACAACCTGGAGAAGAGCACGTCGGTGCCCAAGGCATACGCCGTCCTCGGCGCCGCGTCGCTGTACCTCTTCTTTATCATTTTCAACCTGGGCGGCCAGCTCCTGACCAACTTTGCCGGTTTCGTCATCCCGGGCTACTTTTCGCTGGAGGCCCTCTTCTCGCTGAACAAGGAGGATGACACGCAATGGCTGACGTACTGGGTCGTCTTTGCCTTTTTCACGTATGGATGCGACTATTCCTCTCCTTGCAAGCATGATCTGGCTGACCAAACGGCAGTGTGGCGGAGAGCCTGATCAACATTGTGTACTGGTTCCCGTTCTACTTCACCTTCAAGTTCATCTTCCTGCTGTGGCTGTCTCTGCCGTACTTCCGGTAAGCTAAGAACCCGGACACCCCACCGGAATTATGGCGCGCGCAAGAATGTGCTAACAATATTACCAATCACAGCGGTGCTGATGTGGTGTTCCGGTCTTTCCTGGTGCCCACGCTCGGCCGCTACTTTGCCAAGACTGCCACGGCCGGCCTGCGCGCCCAGGCCCAGGCGGCGGCTTCGAAGCTCGAGTAAGCAGCAGCGACAAGCAAGGCGCAAGCAGCGGTGACTGCTTGGTGGCCTCCGGCTGCGCTCTGCGCTTCCGGCAGCGGTATTCCCGTATGGCAGGAAGCCTTCGGGGCTGGCCGATGCGGACGTGAAATGGGACTGGCTCCAATGTCCCAGCATTCCACGGGGTCGGAGGCCAAGCCGCAAAACCGAGACATGCTCTGGGCTGGCTCCTTCTGACGTTGGACATGATTCATGAGTGTCGGATCCGGCTCGGTTGGGGGAAACAACATGGACAATTACAATCCTTTTTTTACACTGGGATGCGTGTGGCAGGGGATATGCTGTCCTGGTAACGATGACATTCCTTTTGAATTTTTTTTTATCTTTCTTTTCCTTGGTTATTGGAGTCTGTTTCTTGCTCTCGCTTCCGTCGGGTGGCACATTACCGGCCCGAATGCTGGTGATGCTGGTAGCCCGGGCAAGCAGACGGCTCAGTTCTCCATGTATGTACGGTGTGTGTGCCACGAGGCTGCGAGTCGGGGACTCTGGAGCGACGGGGGGGGCTCCGGAGGGGACTGGATGTACGGTTTTGGTACTCGTTCAATGTCTAGCTGTGTTGAGAACAAACGCCCCAGTGATGTACTTGTAGACTACGGAGCACGCGAGGATGTTACGTAGGCGTTGTGGCTGAAATGTGGCTGAACATTTCGTGCACAGGCGTGGCATCAGCACGACCACGGACGGCGGGCAGCTCTGAAACCGACGGTTGGCGTTTCCGACGCTGCACGACTGCTTCTGCCAGACAAGCTGTAATCTAGAGGACAATGCGGCGTTTGTCATAACGAACACGAAAGACCCAAGGCGCTTTTCCGCTACTATCTCGACCAGCCGACGAGGCGTTTCCGTGGTCGTTTTGCGATTTCGACAGCCAGCGATGCGGTGCGCAGGGCGTTTGACGGCGGTGGCGGCGCTGCTTCTTTTCTGGGCGGGTTGGGCGCGGGCGGAATCCGAGCTGGAGGTTGGCGATCTGACACGGCTATTGCACAACAGCAACGACGGCGGCCATGGCAGCCCCATGCTTGTCGGGGTCGAGCGATACGGGGCGCCTCAGGAGGTGGTGGAGGACGACAAGGGCACAGAGGAGGAATACGCGCCTGGGTTCTCGGCGTTTGACCGCAGCATCACGGGACGGGCGCTGCCGGGCGTGACGGCGCTGACCAACAACGTGGCGCAGCAGCTGAATGCCAATGTCGGGACGACACAGGTGTTTGTGTTTGAGATGTCGTCGGGGGTCAAGGGCCGGAGCGGCGAGGACGACGAGGCAGACGAGGACGCGGTGAGCGTGGGCGAGACGGTGTACCTGTCGGCCAACACGTGCATCCAGCCGCAGGCGCCGTCCAACGCGAGCGTGAGCGCGCCGCAGATGACGCTGTACGTGTCGACGTCGGCGCGCAACACGTCGCCGGGCCCGCACGCGAACGCGTCGGAGCAGACGTCGGCGGTGTTTGAGGAGGGGGCGGTGATGCTGAGCGTGGTGGCGTCGAGGGACGTGTACGTGGGGGTGTCGGCGCCCAACGTGACGGCGGCGTCGCGGCTGTCGGGCATCTACAACTTTGAGGTGGCGGCGTCGACGGACGGCTACTACCACAGCTACGACAACGAGACGGACGCGAACCTGATCTGGGTCGACAGCGACGCGAGCTCGGCGCTGCTCATGACGCACAACCTGACCAACAGCAGCGACGGCGAGACGGTGGCGGCGGTCATGGCGCAGACGCCGTACGTCATGTTTGCGCAGAACGCCAACGACACGTCGACGCGGGGCGTGCAGCAGTCGTACTGCGGCCTGCAGACGTACGCGCAGATCGCGGCGACGCGCAACGGCAAGTACGCCAGCATGGTGGCGACGAGCATGACGCGGCGCGGCCAGGGCCACCTGCCGAAGCAGCAGTTTTACTTTTCGGGGCTCAACGCGAGCAGCGACTATGTCGGCATCCTGGCGGGCCTGGCGGGCAACGGCACGGACGCGGCCGGCGCGGCCGGCGTGGTCGGCGGCGGCGGCCGGGTCTCGCGGCCGACCAGCTTCTCGACCAAGGCCGACAGCGGCAACTGCGCCGTCGTGTTCAACCTGACGTTCTGCAACGAGACGGCCTACGCGGTGCCCGGCAACCCGACGCGCTTTGCCAATGCCAGCCTGCTGGCCGACGCCTACGACGCCTACGCCGCCGACATGTACGCCGTGTTCGAAAAGGTGCTGGCCCAGGTGCCGTGCGAGGCGCCGGCCACGCAGCAGTACTCGCTCGCGCGCAACTGCTCCGACTGCGCGGCCGCCTACAAGAACTGGCTCTGCTCGGTGGCCATGCCGCGCTGCGCCGACTTTGCCGACCTCGAGCCGTGGCTGCAGCCGCGCGCGCTGAGCCAGCCGTTTCCCAACGGGACCCTGCTCGACGCGGCGCAGACGGCCGCCTATCCCAACAGCAGCGCGTACAACGCGTCGCGCAACCCGTTCATCGACGAGACGGTCCAGCCCGGGCCGTACAAGGAGGTGCTCCCCTGCCAGGACCTGTGCTACACGCTCGCGCAGAGCTGTCCGGCGGTGCTCGGGTTCAGCTGCACGGCCAGCGGCCTGTACGGCTTCAACACCAGCTACGGCCAGCGCACCAGCGCCGACGGCCAGGGCGCCGTCACCTGCAACTACCCCGGGTCGGCGCACTACTACTCGACGGCGCCGGCCGTGGCGCGGCGGCCGTGGCTCGCCCTCGCGCTGGCCGTGGCGGCGGCCGTGGCGGCGGCGTAGTGTGGTTGCTGTTTTTTATATGAATTTAGGAAGCGTGCGCTTGTGCTGCGCTGTACAGCATTCGTCCTTGTGCGATCAGGCATCGCAAGGGCGAGGCGTCGGGGGGGTTTTTCTGTTTTTTTTGTTTTTGTTCTGTTTCTGTTTCTGTTTTCTGTTTTCTTTTTCCTCTCACCTTCAGCGACAGGCCTACATCAAAACTACATCGAATACACAAACGTAAACGCGAAACCAATCGTGGACACTCGTAACCCCTCTGTCGCCTTATGGCTTCTTGGGCTGCAGCTTCTCGATATCGGCCTCGAGGGCCGCCAGCTCGGCTACGACATTAGCCGGGGACCCGGTCACTTTGGGCACGGCACAGAACATACCCAGACGCAGGTCACGGATCTCGCCCTGCTCCAGTCTCGCCCAGCCGTAATAGGCCAGCTGGTAGGTGAAGATGGCCATGAGCAGGACCTTGCCGATGGGGCGGCCAAACTCTTTCCAAAAGGCCGTCTGCAATGTTTGGTGAGTAAAGAGTAAGAGTCACGCGCGGAAAACGCGGGATCCGTCCTACTCGTACATTCTGCGAAGGCTGCTTGGTCGGCTTCGGCGGCGGCGACGAAGACGCGGATGCGTTCCACCGCCGGCTGGCCGGCCCCGAGAATAGGCGGCCCGACAGCGGACGGCAGAGCGAGGCCCGCAAGGCCGGGGTTCGGAGGAGTCGTGCCGGCTGCATTGTGGTGGTGGTCAGCGTCGGGTTCGATCTGGCCGTACACTTTTTTTTTTTAATTCCTTAATTCCTAAATTCCTATCGTAAATTCCTAAATTCCCAAACAGCGTTCGCAGCTGCGGGATCCACTCCATGCAAGGCAGGCCGTGCGCCATTCCCCCCCCAAAACCCGCCCCCCTGGCAGGCCAGGAGCTCCCCTAAGCGGGATCCACTAAAAGAAAATGGTGGCAACCTTGTGGCCATGTGTCCTAATAGGGAGGCTCACACACATTACAGAGTACATCTGTCCGTTCCGACCTCTGACCTCGACCTTTTTTTTTCGTACTGCCGACCTTGTTCATTGCACCCACCGCGACAAGGACGAGTCTCGATTCAGCGTCCCTCCCACCCTCTGCGCCTATTCCACTCGCCCTCACGCTCCTCTGCAAAAAATGGTAGGCCTGCTCTCCCTTCGCGCACCTGTGCGCTCCCCCCCTCGGTCGGCTTCGCCACTGCTGACACGCGGGTCCCCGACGTGCAGGTCCAGACTCCGGAGCAGCGGCGGCGCAACCTCAAGTTTGCGCGCAGCCAGGACGCGCGCCGCGGCAAGTCCGAGGCGGAGATCAAGAAGCGCAGCAAGGACGCGCAAAAGTCGCCGGTGTCGCCGGTCTGGCTGGGTACGTTTGTTCGCGTTGGTGTCGTGTTGGCCAGGCGGTCCCAGCTGACAAGGCAGGCATCCTGGCGTTTATCATCTTTGGCGGGCTCGTGTTTGAGCTCATGTCGCGATTCCTCCTGTGAGGTGATGGCGCGCAAAGTGCCACCGACGGGCGGAACTAGCGAAACGACCGAGAGAAGAGAAAAAAAAAAAAAAAAACCGGACGTGTACGAGCGCGGCCGCCTTGCCATGCGGATGGACGGCAGAGACATGTCGAGGCGGAATGGGAGGTTGGAGGCAACTGGTTGCATCATCTTCCGTGCATAGGATTCATGTATTACAGGGCGGGTCTTTGGGGCGTTCATTTCGGCAGCCATTTGTTCCATCTCTAGATCTGAGGGTGAGAGAGGAACATGTTTTTTTTTCTAAGCGGACAGGACACGCAGCAAAAGGAAAGAGAAGCAGGCCATCCGGACCCACACCTAGGCCAGCCGGCCGATGATCGTACAGCAGTGTTTTTCTTTTCTCTTTTTTCTCTTTTTTTTCTTTTTTTTGTAAGAGGCATCAGGGCCGGTCCGTCTTGTCTCCGTCTTGTCGGTCGGCCTGCTCGAGGTCGTCCTCGATGACCTCGCGCTCGGTCACGTGCGCGCCGCGTGCGGCGGTGTCGGGGAGGTCGTCGCCGCCGGTCATCTGCCACTCCATGAGGCGGCTAAAGGCGCTGTCGGGGTTGGTGCTGAGGTCGAGGTAGCGGCCGGTCTCGGCGACGGTGCCGTGGCTGTTGAGGACGATGATCTGGTCGGAGCGCTTGATGGTGGAGAGGCGGTGGGCGATGGAGATGGTGGTGCTGCGGCCGCGCAGGAGGTCGGCGAGGGCGGCGTTGACGAGCGTCTCGGACTCGGCGTCGAGGGCCGAGGTGGCCTCGTCGAGGATGAGAATGTCGGGGTCTTTCAGGAGGGCGCGGGCGATGGCGATGCGCTGTTTCTGGCCGCCGGAGAGCTGGGCGCCGCGCGGGCCGACATGGGTCTCGAGGCCGTCGGGGAAGTCGGCGATGAAGGAGCAGTTGGCGCGGCGGGCGGCGGCGAGGATGTCGGCGCGCGAGGCGGCGGGGCGGCCGTAGGCAATGTTGTCGGCGACGGAGCCGGAGAAGAGGACGGGCTCCTGGGCGACCATGCCGATGCGGCGGCGGAGCGACTTGGCGTTCATGGCGGCGACGTCGACGCCGTTGATGAGGAGGCGGCCGGCGGTGGGGTCGTAGAAGCGCAGCAGCAGGCTGGCGACGGTGGACTTGCCGCCGCCCGAGGGGCCGACGATGCAGACGTTGCTGCCCGAGGGGATGGTGAAGGAGAGGCCGTCAAAGATGCGCACGGCCGGGCGGGTCGGGTAGGCGAAGCGGACGTTTTCAAAGACGATGGGGCCGAGCGCGGACGCGACCGGCCGGCCGACGGTGGCGCGGATGGCGGGCTCGCGGTCGAGCAGCTCAAAGAGGCGCGAGGCGGCGCCGACGCCCTTCATGAGCTCCGAGTAGAAGCCGGAGACGCCAAAGAGGCTGGACCCGGCAAAGGCCGTGTACATCATAAACGACGTCAGGTCGCCGACCGACATGGCGCCCGAGCGCACCAGGTTGCCGCCGACGACGAGCAGGGCCAGGATGGTCATGTTGCCGGCCCAGCCGTTGGCGCCAAAGTACGTGGCCGACACGAGGGCCTCGCGGCGGCCGAGCGCAAAGATGCGGCGCACCTGGGCGTTGTAGCGGGCGACCTCCTGGGCCTCGGCGGCAAAGGCCTGGCTGGTCTTGACGTTGCCGAGCCGCTCCTCGGCGATCTTGGTGAGCGTGCCGAGGTTGGCCTGGATGCGGCGCGCAATCGTGCGGATGACGCGGCCGTACAGCACGGCGCCGACGGCAATGGGCGGGAACATGACGAACAGGATCGACGTCAGCGCCGGGCTCATCCACAGCATGGCCGCCAGCCCGGCCGAGCCGCTGACGACGGCGCGCATGCCGTCCGACAGGTTCTGCGTGATGCTCTTGCCGACGATGATCGTGTCGGAGCTCAGCCGCGAGATCAGGTCGCCGACGCGGTTCGCGTCGAAGAACTCGGCGTCCTGCGTGTACGTGCGGCGGTACAGCTGCGTGCGCAGCCGCGCCACCACGCGCTCGCTCACGATGCGCAGGATGACAATGCGCAGGAAGCTCGACAGCGCGCCCACCGTCAGCACCACGCCAAAGGCCGCGAAGAACTGGCCCAGCGTCAGCCCCAGGATGCGCACCTCGTCGGCCGCGCCCTTGGTGGCCAGGTCCAGCAGCCGGCCGACGGAGAAGGGAATCGACATGGACACGGCCGACGAGAAGAGCAGGAACCCGAACGCCACCAGCAGCCACCGCAGCTCGGGCCGCGCAATCCGGATCAGCCGCCACACCTCGGCCGCCGACGCCCGGCCCTGCGACTTGCCCTCCTTGGACAGCCGCGCCTGCAGGTTGACCTGCGTGGCCTGTTCGGCGCGGGCGCTGCGCTGGAACTCGTCGGAGGGGGTGGGGGTGGAGGGGGTGGAGGAGGAGGGGGTGGAGGAGGAGGCAGAGGTGGTGGTTTCGGTCGTTTCTGTGGTCTCGGTCGTTTCTGTGGTCTCGGCCTTTGTGGGTGTTGTCTCTGTAAAAGAGGCTTTCGTTCCTGTTGTCTCTGTGAAAGAGCCCTTCGTTCCTGTCTCCCCCCTGCCCGCCTGCCGAATGGCCGTCGTCGACAGCCACCGCACCGTGCTCGACAGGCCCAGCGTCCCTGTGGTCCCGGTCCTCGCCCCCGTCGTCCCCGTGGCCGCCCCCGTCGTCCCCATCCTCGTCCCTGTCCTCGCCCCCGTCGTCCCCATCATCCGCCCCGTCATCCGCCCCGTCATCCGCCCCGTCATCCCCCCCGTCATCCGCCCCGTCATCCCCCCCATCATCCCCCCCATCATCCCCCCCATCACGGCCCGTCCTGTTGATACATTCGCTGCCGCCCCCCGCTCTAGCCACAGCGCGCCCTGCCGCCGCAGCACCCCCAAAACCATGGCGCCCAAGGCGGCGTCGACTCGTGTGGCCGCTGTTTCTCTGTTGCGTCGGCCGTCGTTTTTTTTCTTCTCAATTTGTGCTGCTGCTGCTCTCTTGCTGCCGAGCTGCGTCGGCCGTCGTTTTTTTCGAATCTGTGCTGCTGCTCTCTTGCTGCCGGCTGCGTCGGCCGTCGTATTTCTCAATCTGTGCTGCTTCCCGGGCCGTCAATCCGCAATTCTCAACTCATGACCGTCGCATCAATGCGAGCGAGAATTTTCCCCCCCAGCGGACTCCCCAGAAAAAAAACGGCCCCTCTTTAAGACCGAGGTCCCCTTAGCGCCGCTCGGACGGCTCCTGCTGCCTTAACCCCGCTGAACGGCCGCTGAACGGCCGCTGTCCTCACGCTGGGAAGCCGCCCGCACGCCGGGAAGCCGCCCGAAGCCGAGCGCCTGCCGCCTGCAGAGGAAACCCATCGTTTCGCATTCCATCCTACACTATACAAGACTGTAACCAGCATACAAACACGCCCTCTCTAACCCGCCCTAACCCGCCCTAACCCGCCATGAGCGTGTCGGTCACTTCGGCGATCCCCGCGTCCAGGTCCGGCACCTCGTCGCCGTCGTCCACCCGTCGCCGCTTGTTGCCCCCGTGCGTCGACACCGGCACCGCCTGTGCCGCCAGGTGCGACAGGATCTCGATGCCAGACGGCACCGCTGCTGCCGCGACGGTCTCGCTCTCTTGTCCGTCCTGCTCGTCCTGTTCGTCCTGTTCGTCCTGCCCACTCTGCCCACTCTGCCCACTCTGCCCACTCTGCCCATCCTGCCCATCCCCCTCGTCCTCCTCGTCCTGCTCGCCCGCCCCGCCCGGCTCGTCCGGTTCCGTCGGCGGCGGCGTCAGGGCCTCCATCTCCGGCCGCTGCGGCTCCTGTAGTGTCATCATGCCGCCGCCGCC